>JANHFX010011340.1:178286-225403 GCA_027560015.1 Chloroceryle amazona
TTTCTTGTAGGCCCCCTTAAGATACTGGAAGGCCACAATAAGGTCTCCCTGGAGCCTTCTTTTCTCCAGACTGAACAACCCCAACTCTCACAGTTTGTCTTCATAGGAGAGGTGCTCCAGCCCTCCGTTCATCATTGTGGCCCTGCTCTGGACATGTTCCAGTGCATCCATACCTTTCTTGTAATAGGTGCTCCAGAACTGGATGCAGTGCTCCAGGTGGGGTCTCATGAGAGCGGAGTAGAGGGGAGAATCACCTCTCCTGACCCGCTGGTCTTGTTTCTCTTGATGCAGCCCAGGATATGACTGGCCCTCTGGGCTGCAAGAGCACACTGATGGCTCATGTTGAGCTTCCCATCCACCAGTACCCCCAAGTCCTTTTCTTCAGGGCTGCTCTCAAGCAAGTCACTGCCCAGCCTATATTGGTGCTTGGGATTGGCCCAACCCAGATGGAAGGCCTTGCATTTGGACTTGTTGAACTTCATGAGGTTGGCATGAAGTTTTTGAGAACCTCAACCTTCACGCATTTCCTTTCTGAGGGGGCCCACACCTTCCCTAGTCTTCTTCTTGCCATTAGTATAACTATAGAAATTTTTGCTGGTTTTGTGTCCTCTCATTCTTACATCAGCAGTGACTGCAATCTCGAAATGGTCTTTCCAGCCACCTGCCTGGACAGAAATAAAACGCATTCCAAAAATATATAAAGCAAGTTTAGAGGAATCTTGTGCAAAGGTTCCTAAACAGTACATGGAATTCAGTGATAGCCATAAATATCCAGCTACGTATTACAAAGGCTGAGTGCAGTTCAAAGAGCATACTGGGAACAAACAGCTTTTTAAGTGGATGTGTCAGGATTTGCCAGGGATTGTCAGGGCAATCAAAATCCATAACCTACATGAGAACAGCAGGTCTCTCTGAGCATTACCGTCGCTCAGCGGACCAGCATTGCTAATCTGACATCAATCAGGAGAGAGTGATATCCATGCAACCTGCACAGATGTGTTGAGCAGAACACTCACAATCATTCTTTATAAGGAAAGGCAGCGATATACAGAGGACTGGTTGCACATTTGATGGTGCATTCCTGCAACAATTTGATAAGGTAAGTCGGTATCAAATAGTTTTCTCCATATATCTCGCCTTGGAGATAAAAGTGCACGTCTAGGGGTAAGCCCTTCCCTCTGTCAGCAATGCACACAGCAAAAGTAACGGGTTTTTTGGAGAACACTTGTGCTGCTGCTGTGCAGGCATTGGCGCACATGTAGGCTTGATGCCTTCTTCTGTTGGTGTCCTTGAAGCTGAACATTTCAGGCTCCTGGCATTACTCCTGACTTCCTCAGCACTGTAGTGCAGGGAAGCTGTAGTATAAACCATGCATGCCTTGCTTTTCTTGGATGTGACTGCCATAAACAAATAAGAGCTGTGACAAGCATGTGCTATCTACAGGAAATGATGAGATTCTATTAAAAAAGTGGTAGCGTCTGATAGGATTCTGTTTTACAAAACAAAAATCCTGCTGATGAAAAGGAATATTACAGATACAAAAATGGATATATAATGAAATAATAATTGTAGTATGGCTTTATAAGTTTATTATGAAATCACTTCAACTGCCATTATCCTGTCTGAAAGACCCACTGCTGTCTATGATTCAGATGCTCATATTTTTTACATGATTTTTGCTTCATTTTCTTCATTACTGGAAGCATTTGCATGATAACAGGATCTTTGCTTTTAAGAGTTCATCAGCTCCTGCCACTTAGTTCCCACTTGAAGTCATAATCTTCTGTTTATAATTTCATAATTGTTTGCAGTAGAGGTGATTAAAATCTCACAAACATAGCATTATTTTGACTTCAGGCAGGGAACAAGCAGCAGATGAACTCTTAAGAAACAAAGATGATGTTTTCATGTAAATAGCCCAACTAATACAACGTAAGAGGAAGAAATGAGTAAGTGGAGCACATCCAAACACAGTGTTTTTCACTGTTTTCTTTTAGGCAACAATAGTTCTTTGAAACCCATACATTTCAGAACCTTCCACTGGAATACATCCCTCATCTCAGGAAGCTTTCCTGTTTTCCATTCTTGGTATACGTTTCTAAGCATGGGCAAAATATTAATTAATATACAATAGACTCGCCTGTGCATTAACTGACATGAAGATCAGAACTCTTCCAGACAAGCCAGCACTTGAATTTCATCCTTGCAGAAATACAAGTCAGTACAATGTCAGCATCAGGTGGACTTGAATAATCTAATAGAAGGCATGGAAGTTGGAAGTTTTTGCTGTTTGTCTTTTCTCCTGTGTGGTCTACAAGGCAGGCCATCGGGGATCATACAGCTGTCTGTGCAGATCCTTGTTTCTGGCCCCAGACCCTTACTGGTGCTTACCATAAGCATTCTGCTGGGATAGGAACATGTTTCACGTTATGTAAGCAGACAATAATTGGAAATTCAGTACATCTAGGGTCTATCAGATGGGTCCAGTAACAAATTCAAGGTAATTTATTCTTAAACATATCCCCTTTTTAGGTACTTCACTGCAACGGGAAAGAAAGTGTGATTGCACATGCTATTTAGGTTTCTGAATACCAAGAAAATTCATTTCCCTCCCTTTCACAAACCCCAGAGGAACTTGTAATCCAATGATAAGTAGTTATCTCTGAGAAACACTAGGTAGAGAGATATGTGCCACTCTTTTTTGCATATGATAATTCTTAAAATTCACTAAGAGATGTACTGATTCAGCGATTTCATTATTGAAATAGAAACATGGAAAATACTGAAAAACAATGAGGCATTTTGGTTTTGCTCCTCAGTCACAGATGTTTTCTAACATGTATTACTTCCACGAGAAGAACAGGATTGTGACAATGGGGCATATTTTTCTGGGAAATATACAAGTCCTGACTTGTATTTGGATAATGCTGCAAAGTTGCTTTGTATTTTTGTTTGTTTTGTTTTGTTTAAAAAACAAACAAGAAACAAAACTAATAATAACAAAAAAACAAACAAAACAAACAAAAAACCCAAACAAACAAAAAAAACACAACCCCAAAAAAACCCCAAAAAAAGATAGTTAAGGAATTGGAATTTTAGTTATCCTCCTTGCCTGGTGACTCTTTATTTAAAGTCTGAGATAGGGGTTCAGTATTCACTCAGAGGCAAGATAGCTGAAGGGTTGTCTCAAAGTACCATAGTAAAACAAGTTTCTCCTGAATGGTCCTTAGTCATTCTAGGGCCTTTTGAATATAAAGTTTGTCAGATCCATTTCCCTGGAAGATGCATATGTTGCATTTAGCATTCACAGGAAGCAATGACTTTGGCCAGCAGCTACCTCAGAGGGTAAGATATTCCTAAGAGGGAGATAAAAAGACTCCTCAGTATTGTGCACAAGGTCAAATCTTCAGATGCAAAATCAGAGGTGGGCAGTGGGTAAGTGCCATCACATTCCCCAGGGTCCCCACATCTGAGGGACATGGCCCAAGTCCACTCTTTCTCGTTCCAAATCCAAACTGGCAGCCTTATATCTGGGTCTCACTTTGGGAGACCCTGTCCAAGCAGATGTACATTCTGAATACCAGACTGTCCTGGACCCCAAGGAGGATCAATGAAGGCATCTCAACATCCTGCTGGAGGTACACCAAGGAGTATCTGGGAGTATGATAAAAACCCAGAATAAACACATCAGTATCAGTAAAAAATTAAGGGCCTGTTCAACTTTATAGGCAGATACTGATGCTAAGAATACTAGTGTTAAGAGACTGCACTACTGTTTGAGACATTATACCTCTTTATCAGACAATTCAATGCCACACAATATTGCCTAAAATTGTAGATATTCTGACAAGGTCTCTGTGTATATTTTGTATTAGACTCTTAAATAAAATATTAATCCAGAATATAAGTGCTTATTCTAATATGCTTTGCCAATATATCAGTATGAGAAATTCAATGAGAAATTTCATAATTGGAGAAATTCCCAATTTAATTTTCTTATGGGAATTTGGAAGAGGGAACTTCAAGAGTATTCCTTAAAATTCAAATAATTTAAAGTGAATTATTATAAAAATAGATTTAAGGGAAAATGGAAAAAAATGAGTGATTGGTCTTAAGTCTAAATATTGTTTAGGTTGGTTTTGCTTGATTTCATCTGACTTTATTTTTTCCCTGAAAAATAATATTGCCCCAGTACAGGTTTAGCATCAAAAAACTAGAACATGATAGGTCTTTACAGTTAGATTTATATACATGATTAAGAATAAATAGCTAAAATACCAAACTCAGTTGATCCTGATAATGTGCATATAGAACCTCAACTCACCAAAAGCAAGTCACATTTGGAAGCTGCCTTTGTCTTCCTATTATAATAACACACCATTTGTCTGGCATAATTAAGAAGGGATATATAAATTCTTTTGTGCTGAGCTTCTGGACTGAGGGCCAAATCTTCTGCAAGTGCAAATTATTTGAGTTTCAAAGATGTTTTATATTGATTTATGTGAGCTGAGGTCCTGGTCTGAGTCCAAAGTTGTTGCTGGTGGGAGCTACTGTTCAGCTTGGTAATGTGTTCCAAATTTATTCAGAATACGTTTTTTTCTTTGCCCTCGGGCACTGCTCAAAAAGATATGTAGAGAGGAATAAGATGCTCATGGGCCTATATTTCAAAAAGATGTCATATCTGGAAGATGACTTTTGGGAAGTAAAGGGTGAAGAAATTATTTTTCTTCTTGTCATTAATGAGAACAATACTACCATGGCTATGGTCAGAGATAAAGCTACCTGACCTTAAATAGCTTATAAATCTAAGGGTTAGAGTATATTGGCTGGAGCTTTATATGCTTGGAATGTAAAAATGTGCAACTGTTTTGGTTTTGCAACTTTTTTTTTTTTTTTTAAATATGTTGTAAAATTGATGTTGGGGTGTGCAAATGTATGTCTGTACTAATTAAATATATGTATTTAAAAGGAAAGACATGTAAGCCTTTCTAGATGCATGAAATAAGGGTTTCCTTTTTTAAAAAATGTACCAGCTAATAAAGAAAAAAAAAAGTGCTCTAATCTACTTGGACATATTTGCAAAGGTCTCACAAAGTGTGAAAGAAGGTTAAGAAGGAAATGTCTCCTTTACAATCTGTTTATGGCTTTGGGACTGTGTTTTATCTTTACAAGTAAGATAAAGATCATTTGACAGCAATCCATTTATCCTTATCTTGCTAGCAACTTAAAAACTGAGTTATTAATTTTCAGTGTAAAATTTTGTGTTTTCATCTGTATAGTTAGCACCTAGCCTCCACAGAAATATATCCAACACAATAAAATTAAATTAGTACAGATTACATCTGTAAGACTAGTATTATCAAAAATTATAAGCATTCTATGATATAAAGAGCTTTCATGAACTAGTAACACATTTAACATAAATTTATGAACTATATACAACATAAATGTTTCTCTGATTTCTTTCAGTATCTTTTAGGTTTCAGGAGGGGAAGGTGAATTCATGAGCCTTGCTAAATCATGGAGGAGTTTTCCTTTTCATGAGAAGTGTCTTGGGTCCCATGAAATTGCAAGTATGTTTTAGCCTGGGTCATATCACACAGCTATGTGAACAGGTATGTCTGCTGACTGCCAGTCCTAGACCTACAAATCCCATATTACAGATGCAGCTGTACCACAAGTTTTTCTAGAGAGCTTTGATGAAGGCTGATATAAACTCTGCCAGTGACAATTTTACATTAATAAAGCAAATAAATAATGGAAATCTTTATTTCTGTAATAAAAGTGGTGCTTTGCCAATGCAACATTTCTATAATCTATCTTGAGTGTTGTTTAGAACTGATGTGACTAGACACTTTAAGATGAAGTACAAGAATTGCATATAGAAGCTAATAAACCTCTCTAAGAAGATATCTTTCATGC
The DNA here is from genome assembly GCA_027560015.1 of Chloroceryle amazona. NCBI lineage: Eukaryota > Metazoa > Chordata > Aves > Coraciiformes > Cerylidae > Chloroceryle > Chloroceryle amazona. The sequence goes on from JANHFX010011340.1 coordinate 184,209, forward strand.
TTTTTAGTAATGTCGAACCATACAAGGCTTTTCCTCAGGAACTTGTTTTCTCCTGCATACAGTTTCTATTGCTCATTTATATATGTATATAGAATATATATCAGTTAAGCATTAGCATCTCTTGAACTAAAATCAATTGGTTAACAGATGTAAGGTCAAACAAGCCAAGATAGAGCAAATTCTAGACACCACTGTTCAAAACTCACTTCTCTGTCTTGTTTGAATGTCCCCTGCTGTAGGTTTTTCCCTGTTTTTTAATTTAATGATAGGCCTTTGTTAACACATGCTTTCTCAAATAAGTTGCATTCGTGTGCAGAGTGAAGGTGAGTGGTCTTAGCTCAGGAGCAATGTGATTTGGAGAGGTATGAGCAGCTGAGGAGGGATTGTCGTGGGCACAGCGTTTGAACACAAAAGAGGCAGATATCTTTTCCACTACAATAAAAAAGGAACCGATAACAATGGTGTGCTATAAAAAGCAAAGGAACATTTTTCTTTGTCAAACAACTGCGCCTCTCTGGCAGTGCTGCTGCTGCAGTACACTGGCTGACATCCACTCTGTGTTTGAACTCTGCTGTTACTGAATTTCAATTAAAACTGAAAACCACAAAAAGGTGGCAGGCGCAGAGAATATAAAAAAGAAACAAGATGTTAATTTCCTTGGTTGTTTTTGTTTTAGGGCTTTTCTTTGCTTGATTGGGAAATAATGATCTAGGTTTGATGATGAGGGCCCTGGTATCTGCTGTATGGGTCAATTTTACCTCATTAAAGAAAGAACAAGAATTATGTCAAGTTCTCCCAGAACATCAGAGCTGCCATTCAAAACCGAAAGTTGTACTGGGGTGCAAAATCCCTCCAGTTTCTGCTTCAGTCCATTTTAAAAAAAGGGAAAGTATTTGAAGCCTGAGGGAAGAGTACAATTTAAGAGAGACTTTTTCCTCATGTAATGAACCCAACAAGGCCTTATGTATGCTGCAGCAAACTGCAGTACCTGCAGGGTGCTCATCTACCATGAAAGTCTTCTATTATCTCATTCTTTACATGAATGAAATGTGAATATAGTTCCTTCTTTCTTGAAAACCATTATACTGATTGGATTGTGTCTGGAAGCAACAGAATGGGGTTTTCCACACAATTATTTTCAACAGATTGAAAATGTATGGTTCTCCTCATAGGTGCTGATGGAAGGTACACTGGAGTTTCAAAGACTGTGTGAAAAACAGTAGCTCTAGTAAACTTTAAAAATGTTCTAAGAGGAGGGGAAAAAAAAAAGAAAAATTTTTAAGTGTTCAAAAGTACATATTTTTTACTGTGATTTTTTTTTCTGGAACTACGTTGTCTTTATTGTTGCAAGTTACTGATATTGATTATAATGAAATCATAAGCTTCCCAAACTTTTACTCATAGGAAAACAAATACCTTGTGATAAAATTGTGAACTGATTATTATAAAGTGAAATCTAACAAGATGATAGAGTAGTGACATCGGGAATACCAGGTTTATTTTCTTGGAACTGCTGCCTGGATTAACATCATATAAAACTATGTTCTGAGAAATCTGTGTTCTAAGTGAAGGGCTGCATATAAGTTTTTAGCTAAACAAAAGTCATTATGACATCACAAGAAAATGATGTTAGAAAAAAGGCTGTTTCACATCATCTGAGGACATAAATGTACGTATGTCTGTGCATGTATGTCTACATGCATAGTTATATGTGTATAAATATATTAATGTATTTCATAAAAACTTTTGAACTGGTGGAAAATTGAAAGGAGTGGAGGAGAACTTAGCTTGGCTAAAAAGCTGCTCATTCCATTTTTCTGTCTCCTTATTCATCATATCAATATTTTAATCCTATCTCATCCCTTGCTTTCTTCTTTGGATTGTCTAAAATCTATTTTCTAATTCAGTCTGGCAGCTCATCTTTTAATGTCATTTTAATAGACCTTGTCTTGCTTTCATGGAGCAGTAAAAGCAAAGGTTTCATTGTAAAAGAAAATTGCCTCACTTCCACCAAGTTTTCTAATTACTGTATCTGGTACCAGCATTGAATGTTTGGAGAAGAGGAAAAGAAAGAGGAAATAGAGACTGTTACTAATCAACCCTTACTGGTAATTAAGGTCTTTGGCTCCTCATTGATTTTCTTTTCCAGTTTTACATACCTTGATGTCAGACAAAGCAAATGTTAAGAGAAAAATCTCAGCTGCATACTTTAGTCTTCAGGGAAGTAATTTCAAAATTGTGAACATTTTATGACATTGCATGATGGAGGATGCAGGACAGTGGACCTGCAAACACACCCAGTTTTTCCAAAAAGGATTGTATGGTAATACAAGGTGGATTAACTCAAGTGACACATAATTTCCTCACCAGTGAACTTGGATTTGCAGTCCCCTCCCATGGATTTGCTGAATTATATATATTTCCAAAGAAGGGTCTTTCAGGTTTGAAGGAATGAGCAGTTTGCCTGCCTTATTAAAAAAAAAAAAAAAGAGAAATCTAAACCAAAAATGCAGAATCCCAATCACATGATTTATAAATTTGCCCATGGTCACTGTGAAAGTGACCTTTTGGCAAGAATGAATATTAGAATTTGTGTAACATTTTCCCGCATAGTCATGACATAAGACCTGCCTGTGTGAGGAAATATATTAACACTGATACAGAGGGTGCATGGCAGGCCCTCTTGATGACAATCAGTCGTGGGATAGCTGCAAGGCAAAACACTCCATTTCATGATAATTTGCTACTTCTGGTTTTCTTATTTCACCATTTAAATTACACAAAAGCCCCACATCTAGTAAGAGTTCTGGCAAAAATCTGCACAGAACTAAATATATGAATGCATCATTGAAGAAAAACTTTAGTGGGTGCTATGAAGAGATGAAAGTTTATTAATGCTAGAAAACTATTGATTCCTACTGTTTAATATAACACTAAATTTGATCACACTTCTTTGTTTTCCTAGGATTACCTGTAGAATGTGAAAGTCTCAGAATATACACTGCACATCTTCTTTCACTTTTCAGGTGTTGGGGTCTGTATCAGTGATTGCATTTATCATCACCTGCTCAGGAGATTATGGCACAGTGAAGATGAAGTGTAACATGAAATATAATTTGCCTCTAAAAGGAAAAAGAAGCCCATCTACTCCTAGGAAAACATAATTTAAAATCCTACAAAACTGTAGATAGACTTTTTTTTTCCTTAGTTCTTTTAAAAAACAAGAATTAAGAAACAAGAAGTTTTTTAACTGTGTGCAGAATTTATTTTGATTGGGTGACCTCATAAAATGATTCACCATTGCTGTGATTTTTTTGAACGCAGCTCAGTAGAGTTTGTCTCCCAGTTCCCATTAGAATTTAATGAGAGCCGAGCCTGAAAGTCCCCCATATTCCTTTGAAAATAACCAAGCCCATGATAAAATAATACGGTTCTGTGAATCCTTAATTTTTGACGGTTTGTTCATGACTGGAATATTGATTGCAACAAATACTGCCAAGCACACGGCTCCCATCACTCTCTCCTGCTTTTCCATTATGTCATAAATAGATCACTCAACTCAATAGATTATGCAAATGGATGGAGCTGGATTACTTGCATTGGTTTGATGAAAAAAAAAAAAAAAAGCCTAATAATAACCAAGAATCAAAGTTCCTTGAAGAAATTAAGAAACTAACTGTATGAATTCAGTAGCAATTAAATTCAAGGTTCAACAGTAGCAGTTAGATTCAAGTCAAAAATAAGCCTGATGGGACAGTTTTAAAATGTTTTTGCTCTGCAAGAAACCTTGCAAACATGTGGTATGAAACTGTGAGTTCAACTAAATGGAAGGCTCATAAACATGCAAGCAGAAACATTTGCTATCCTGCTAAGCTGGAAATGTATTCAAAGGAGAATTAAGGTGACCCAATAAACAATAAGAATAAAGAATGTGAGTTCTGAAAATAAAATGTATTTAGGAATGGTCTGCGTGAAATTTTAATCCTTGATTTAATTTCTTGCACTATTTTACATATATTCCCATCAGTAAAAGCATTATGACATATGACAGAAAGATAAAGACAAGGAAAGAGGAAAGAAATGAGCTGATGATTCATCCTCCAAGCTCTCCATAAAATTTACTAGAAAGTAGAATGAAAAGTTGTGTTTGCATGTCCTACTGTGGTTTGTCATGTTATTAGAAGTAATTTATATCCGAGTACTGCTGAGGAAGAACTAGGACAACTCAGGATAAATATTAAAACAATTTTTGGGCATCATTATTCCATGGAAAGTAAAAAAAAAACCCACAAAACTAAAAGAAAAAAAAGCTGTGCTCAATACAAGTGGGTTACAACATTGCACCAAGGTTAGCTTCCATATTCATTTCACTAGAAGGCCGCTATATTTGCATGACTTTTTTCTGGAGTGAGAGTAGTGAACTAGCCAGGCAGGTCCTGTTTGTATGCAACAACTGCTCAGACTCAATCAGCAGGAGTGATTTGGTTTCCTGACACCTCAAGGAAGATTTTAGAATTGGTTTATTGGGTTTTGTATTTTCTTGAGTTTAGTTTGGTTTCATTGATTTTTTTTGTTGTTTGTTAGGTGGTTTGTTTGGTGTCTCCCTCCTGCCCCCTCCCCTGTAATTTAAATAACACTACCTAGAAACATAGCAGGAAAAAGGAAATCATTGTGTTCCCATGGCGTAGGATCTGCTATACAACTGCAAAACCAAACCAGTAGCTTGTGTTCCTCAATCACTTCTAATAAGGATGAGAAAGGATAAAACTGGGATACAGCAGGAATAGGTGTCCAAGAAGCCAATGTTATGTCTAAAGGCAGTTTAAAGCAAACATAAATATGTTTACATAGGCTCAAATCACCCTTCTGGACTTATGCGAGACAAAATTGGTCACCCTAGCAGTTAGGAGTTAAATACAGCCCCTATGTACCCTCTGCCAAAGGGTTCTTGTTTGTTTGTTTGTTTGTTTTGAAGCCATTGGGGTAGAAGAATGTTAAGCAATGACTTAAAGACTGATGAGACGAGTTGATTCATAGATGATGGTGATGAAGTTCTCTCCAAAACAGGAGGGGTAGCATTGAACAAATTAAAAATACAGTCTTAGGAAAATAAAATGATTACCTAATATCATAGAGTGGACAGATGTTAAATTGACCTCCTGAGACCAAATGAGAGATGAAAGATAGGTGGAGGCTCACGATGAATGCACTTGACAGCGAAGTCAGGAACCTTGTATCTGACAGGAACCTTTGGATGGATGTAGATATAAGGGTGACAAAGGTGAAATTATGGAATATCAAAACACTATCTTCTGGTACACCTGTATTTCAAGTCTATTGACATGATATGAAATAATGGAAGAATAATTTCTGCTTGTCAATTAGTTGTAATGGTTCATAATATTGTGTTAGACCAAGGGCAATATTCAGGAACAGGTTCAGGAAGAATAGTTGTTTTCATTAGTATCATGGAATGTGTAAAACCAAGTATGAAAAATTCTGCAGCATTTTGAATATGTTCAAAAAGGCATCCAGAAATGTTTTATTTTTTTGAGTAAAAGTAATTTCTTCCCTTGCAAAAGACATACTCCTCTGACCATCTGTCAGCAACAAGTTCTGAGGTCAAAACCTTAGTTGTAGATATAGGAAAGTATAAAACAGAACAGAGTGACTGTTTCTAAGAAACCACCTAACCAGTGATGATTTCACATCTCTGGATTTTTTGTTCTTTTTATGTACTTTTGGGTCTCCTGTATGATGATAGTTCTGATGACACAAGCTGCTCTGTGTAGACAGCCTCTGTCAGAGAGGGTTGCTGCTGGAGTTAGAAGAGCTGTGTGCCAGTGGAAAGGTCAAGCTTCACAAAACAGGTTCCAGGTTCAGAGGCCTGTCTGCAAACGTTCTTACCTTAGGCCAAACCCAAATTGTCTTTACAGGCATTTAAAATCAGGCCCAGAAAAAACTGATTAAGATTTTGTACAGGGTAGTACATTATTTAGCTTAAGGCTTGAGCAGCCATTAGAGTAGTTCTAACTTCTTAGAATTCTAGCCAATGACATTAGAAAGAGCAGATTTAAAGTTGAAAGGATCATTCTGAGTTTGCTTTATCACTAATCTCTTTCATTCCATCTCTTTAAGAAGATGATTCTGAACTGAATTGATGCTAGATGTAAATCTAGCAACAGAAAATCCACCAGCCAAAACATTTATTTGTGTTTGGATTCCGGAAAGGTTGTTGACCTCTTCTAAATCTCTTAAGAAATAACATTATTTCTGTTTCTTCAATTTTTATTTACCAAAACTCCAGAGCATGTTCGTGTCCTATGTAATTTGAACAACAGTTAGTGTTGCACTGTTGACTTTCCTTCAAAGCCTTTACCTCAAAATCTGTATTGAGACTGCATTTAAAGAAATAAAATAAAGTGGAATTTAAAAGTTCAGCCTCAGGTTAAAGCAGATGTTCAGAATCTTTAAATACCCACATTTAAACTGTCCCAACTGAAACAATCTTTTTGGCTTGCATTTATCTAATACTAATTTATCTAATACTAATTTATCTAATAAAAAAAAAAAAAGGGATATATTATCATGGAGCTACTATAATATGACCAGTATAAACTCATTTCTAAAAATAATTGCCACATGCAGTAGGGCTGAAAGAAAGCTCTTTTTGCTTAGCTTCAAATTCACCTCAGCTTTCTGAATTTTGCACATTCACCACAGACACCCATAGAATTGAGTCTGTGTTTGAAATGAAAAGATGTGGAAGAGGGGAAATGTCTGAATGTGAGGAACAGCCTGAAAAATATGGGAAACATATCCTCAGAGAACAAAATTAATGCAGGCATGCTGTGAATAAAAATACAGAGATGGTGAAAGGTATATAGAGGAAAAAAAGAGTGCCAGTTTCCCTATCTATTTAATAACTTGTTGTTAGAAATATGTTTAGTCACAAATCATACACTAATAGTTAATTAACTAGCTACTTCTAGATTCTCATGTCATTATTCATCTTTAAAAGTATCTGATATGATGGTCATTAATGATTTCCATATTTTTCTAATAGCTTTGCTAACCCTATATTATGATTGCTCATTTATTGACCTTCCTTTTGCCATGTGGTTTGATCAACTTTGAATTATTAGCATTTAAATATGCTAACAGAATATTGAAGTCTCATAATACATTGTTGTTTGTAGCAAAATCATTAATATGATAAGATGCAGATCAAAAGGAGTGTTCACCAAAGTGAATACAAATGATACAATGTGGAATTAATATGAAAAGATGAAACACAGTGAACAATAGACTTCCATTAATGCATTAGTGATCTTACTAATGACAAAATTACTAAAAGATATGATGGAAAGTCTCTAAAAGGAAAAATAAGGAGCATTTTCCAGAATATAAATATTTTCCTAAATGAGACAATTTAAAGGTTGATTTGGTATTTTTTTCCTGCAACTGTGTGGCAAATTTACTCATTTGTCAAAAGCAGCAGTTTGCATAAATTATAAAACAGATAAATGCTTATGGTAATAAACAGTGTTCCAAATGCTGCTTAAAAGTGATTGTGCAGACTACTTCCTGCTGGTCTGGTTAGTCATTCAGGGAGTAATACAAATTTATCACCATGTATTGAAATCTAAGCCAGAGATTCAAAGTTTGGAGGTTGCTAGATCACATGTGTTCTTTCAAAGAGAGCTTATTAGGAATTTTCTTGATGAGGAATCTTTGCTGGTCAGGTTAATCCTGATGTAGGTACTTGTTTTGGTTTTGTGTTTTGTGGATTTTTTGTAGCAGGGGAGGGGGCTACTGGCATGACTCCTGTACAAAGATTTGAGAAGCTCCCCTGCCTTCAAGTCAGACCTGCATCTATGATAACATATTTAAGAGGGGAAAACCTGCTGGGCATTTTATTTATGTTTGGGAGTTCTTTGTTTTAGAGAGTAGTGGCATGTGGTAGAGATAACTATGAGGTCAGTGAGGAAGGAGTGGGGGAGGTATGCTGGAGTAGCCATTCCACTTTGACCTGTGGTGAGAAGGCAGGCTGAGCCCTTATTATTAGAGATTAATAATGGGGCAGAATCCCAACTGTGACCCACGAAGGCCACCATGCTGGAGCAGAGGACTGATCTCAAAGAATTCTGTGACTTTGAGGAAAGCCTGCACTGGAGCAATGTATTGCTGAGAGGATTGAGTCCCATGCTAGTTGGAGAAGTTAATGGAGGACTTGTCTCCTGTGGGAAGGATGCTACATTGCCACAGGGGAGGAGTGTGAGGAGTTTTCTGCCTGAGGAGGAGGGACAAACAAAAACATGGAATGGACTGACACTGACCACAACCACCATTCCCTCCCTCTCTGTGCAGCTAGCGGGAAGGAGGTAGCAGAGCTGGACCCAGGAAGAAGAGAAGGGTGAGTGGAAGGGCTGTATTTAATATCTGGTTGTATTTATCATTGTCCTACTGTGATTCAAATGGTGAATTGGTGATGGTTTTGTTTAAAATTAAACTGAATTTGTTTCTTCGAGTCTATCTTTTGCTCATGACCATAACTGGTAAGTGATCTCTCCCTGTTCTTAGCCTTGACTCTCAAGCTTTTTATTGTATTTTTTCCTTCCCATCCAGCTGGAGAGGGGTAGGAGTGAGCGAGTGGCTGTGTGGTTGATTTCTTGCCAGCTGGGTAGGCTTGAACCACACAGAGACATAGAAATACTCGTGGACATGGAGAATAGAATATTTCCAGTCTCAGCCTGATTTCCAAACTCGTGAGTTATTATTAGCTATTCTCCAGTGAATGAGCAGACTTTCCACGAGAGTTTTATTAAAAAGTTCAGAGTCTCAGAAATAGTATTGCCTACCTGCCACAATTATGTTGTGCTATCAGGAATATAATGATGCTAATGTCATCTTCCTGATCCTTTTTACAAAATAAATCAGGAAAAAAAAGGGAGCATACTTATCATTAATCATATGTCATGCTTCTTCATGTTTTCTCTACCTAGCTATCCACAAAATAATTCTTGCATCTGGATCCTTACAGTCTTTGAAGGTATTGTAGCACCATTGTTGATGTGACAATTGTGTATAGTTGCAACTCAAAACAAATCCAATATATTGCTGATAAGATAAATAGATATAGGTAGTAATGAGAGAAAACTCATATATGGTCAACCATAAGGATAATGCTAATTTATACATCTTCTATACTCTGAAACACAAAGTTCCAGCCTTTACATAAGTGGTAAAATTCTCCCATTTCTGCACATGAAAACTAGTATTGCACCTTCTAAACCTGGGTCTGTTTTTTCAGTAATATAGACTCGTGGAGCAGATAAGAAAATTGAGCCATAAAAATTGTTTTGCTTACGTATGCCATTTCAGAGAGAAGGGTGGGTAAAATGGATTTATTCTAATACTATGAGGTTGCTTCATGTATGAGATATTTCATAGTTGACAACTTCACCTGAGTTGTAGTAAAGATTTTCAGTTGCCAAATGGCACATTATGTAACTTCTGGGTTGTTTTAATAAATTTAGGTATTTGACAATAATTTGTGGTTATTGTTTGAGAGTTTTATAATGTGTATTACACTGACATAAAATGACTGAGATATGTGAATTTTAATTCTTCATCTAGAAAATGATATAGGCTAAATGTAGGGACAACATCAACAGTAATAAAGTTTGCAAGAAGAAAAAGCTTTTTAGGGAACTGTTTAATCACAAATCAGCAGCCTCACCCAAGATAAGAAATTGCTAACCTGGCTTTATTTGAGTATCCAATGCTCAGGACTGAGAAGTATTAGAAAATTACTTGAAAATGTTTAAAAGCATGCAACAGTTATGAAAGGAAAAGACTCATAACTGGAGCTGTGGCACATAACTAGTGTTGTGTCTTCCTGTGTATCACCAGATACTTAAAAGAGAAAAAAATGAACTCTAGAGATGTCTCAATAAAAAGGAAGGCTTGATATCTTTCTCTTTGTAATACAAATACTTTGTAATGCAGCTCAGCTTTACTCAGATCTTTGGAGATAGAGACTCACAAATACATACCAGAATGTTTGAGTATATCTGATCTTCTCTTTTTAGATTAATGTTCTCAATTGCAAATCAGTGTTGCAAATATGTGAAATCCTACTAAAAAATAGGATTACTTGAGCTGTGTTTGTAAAACAAGCCAATGACATGAACAGGAAAAAACCTGAGGTACTCACTTTTTAATAAAGTTCTTTTATGATTAGGTCATTTACAGATTTATACAGGAGTTGAGTTGGAGTGCTTGAGCTGTAAGAGAAAATTGGTCATAAAAAAGGAAGAACAGGGTTTTGCTTTTTCAAGTGGGACAGAATAGTATGGTTCTGGGGAACATATGTTTCTAAGGATTTGAAACCGTATAATGCATAACTCCTGAAGAGAATAGCTAATGAAACGTGGTTTCCTATGGATTTGTGCCCTAATTATTTTAAATACACACTTTTAACTTCACAGTTACTCTTCTTATCCCCATGGTGCCCCCTCCTGAGCAAGCAACAGTATTTGTGTTGGGTAACCTGGTGCTGCAGGTGTGCTCCCAGGCCAGCTTGTCCCTGCTGCTATGAGGTATGTCTGCCTGTCCTTTGGAAGAGGCAACAATTCTGGACTTTCCTCCACCTGCATTCTGACTTTTTCTTACAATTCTCATAACAATTTATCTTTCTGACTCCAACCTTTCTTTCAGATCTGATAGATTACAAAGTTATTAGAAAGCAGTTGACAGACAGAGAAGTACAATCAAGCAAGCCTTATTTCCTTAGAAAACCAGGTTAAAAAATTAAAATGTAAGTAGTGAGAAGAAAAGTAGAGAATGATTGATTTCTATATACACTACTGAGAAAGAAATTATTAAGACTTATTGTTACCTACAAATGCAGTCCTAGTCATGTACAAATGAGCCAGAGGATGGCTCATTTGGCAGATAATTGAACATGGAAAACAAGTAGTGTAAACCAGGCCAAGGTGAACCAGCACTGACTAACCTTTGTGAGTAAAGGTAATGTCAGAAAAATATGACTGGATGCAATGCAAGTATGAATAAAAAAACACAATAAAGCCACTGATCTGAAACAATTGTTCTGAGGTCTTCACTGCTTTACTGAAGTGATACTATTTTTTAAATCCCATGTGCTTGGTTCAGCCTCTCAACTGTAACAATTAGAATTGGTGGCCTAGATTCTGATAGTTTTTACACAATTGTAATGAATAAGTAAGTTCCCTGAAGTCATGGAGTTATTTGAATTAGCAGTGTAAACAAGAATCTGGCCTCAGGACTTCTTACATCAGTATCTCTGCTGGATCCTTGTTGTAAAGTTACAGGCTGACATTGCACTGTGCTTTCTTAATGAGAAAGATGACAGAAATCAGGCAAATACAAAACATTATAAATATATGATTAATGTAACTGATTTAACAGTGTAAAAATAATATAAAAGCAGAGCCTTTGTTTTTTTTTTTCTGAATCTCTTGGCCCACTTGAAAGATTTCTGTTGTCATGTGTTTTAAAAAGAAGTAATCATCAGCTAATGCAGAAAACCTCTGAAGTTCCAACTATTGCAAAGCTTTTACACTTTTTTTAAACTTTTGCAGTTTTGAAGGTGTAACTGTACAAAAACATGAAAACACACATGCAGAATGCAAGAAAATACTCTTCCTTACTTGATTTCACTAATGGTAATGCTAGGTGTGGTAGATACTCAGTATATGTTTTAATAGAGATATGATATCCAGAATAGTGTCCATTTGAGCAGTTGCTGTTATTTTAGTGGAGGAAGATAGGCAGACTTTCCAGTTTCCATGTCTCTGTTTTCTATATTTTAGAATTAATTCTTGAGAAAGTTTCTTTCATTGAATATATTTTCTAATGTCTTGTGCTTATTCATGGCCTCTAGTCGCTATTAAGCTACTTCAAAGTAGCATTTTTCTGGAAGTTCAGAGTCTGGGGATTTTCTTAATTCAAATGAACACCAACTCTGCTCTGATCATATACATATCTGAATAGCACATTTAAAACTAGAATGATAAATCTGAAATGAACTCCAGTCATAAGACAAACTCTCAAATTGAAATGAGTTGTTTTCTATGGTGCAACTAATCCAGTGCAGCCTGTTAACAATGTACCAGCTAAGTGGTATTTCTAGACAGCTCATCGTGTCTTGTTCTTTGTTGATTTTTCTCATTTTGTGTATTTGAACTACTTTAGCTGGAAGTACTTAGCTGAGAGATTCACAGAAAGAGCACATAGCATGGGGAGAGTGACCTATGAAGTCAGACATGACTGTTTGGTTATATTTCAATGCTGCTTCAGTCGAATCTGAGGCAGTAAAAGCTGTGACATTGCCTAGAAGTCATTTTGTTTCCTTATAGTAGCTAGACAGACTTATCAATTTCTTTTTCCTTGTTCTTTATGATTTTTTTTTCTGTTGTTGTTCTAAAAGGAAAGAGGAAAGAAAATACAATATTGGAATCTGGGAGACAAATTCATTATCAAATTCCTTTTACAATAGGTGCTCTGGGAGGAGGGTCACACTACAGAAATATTTGAGATTGGGGTAGAACATCTATTTAATGAGTTCTTTGGTGAGTGAAAAGCATTTGTTGTTAGGAAAACCTGTTGTTTTTTTTTGTTGTTGTTTGTTTGTTTGTTTTGTTTGTTTGTTTGTTTTTGTTTGTTTGTTTGTTTGTTTTTTCCTGTTTTTATTTTTTTTCTTCTTTCAAGAAAAAGCTGTGCAACAGAGTGGAACTGAGGGTCAAAGTTTAAATACAGTTTGCTGTGCCACCTGGTTTTGATCTAGAGCTCAAGCGTGTGACTGGCAACACTCACTGTCACAGCAGGGAGACCTGGTAAGGGGGGACAGAGCAACATTTCTCTCTTTATTTCTCAAATTCTGAAAGGTGTGAGATTGACAGCCTTGGAGAAACAAGTCTCCTATTTTATTCACAAAGAAAAAGGATGGCAGGACAATCATAATACAATCTTCTCCCACAGTGCTTTCCCCATTTGTTTCAGGCCTGCTTTAGATGAACTGTCTGAAGGAGGTGAGGAGATCACTTTTTCTTTCGACTGATTCAGTCTTTGTCCCACTGCTACGACTTCCCACCAGGGTGCCAATTGTGGTTGTCATCTTTTCTTGGGTAGTTGCCACCTGTCCATTAGAAACTGGCCAGGGACCAGGAATTCACTTCACATTGGCTGCAGAATAGATGTCATAGGCTCAAATTAACTTTTTAGACACCAGGTCTGGATTTGAAACAATAATTTAGAGATGAAAAGCAATGTATGTCTTCCTCCTCAATTACCTATTTGTTTCTGAGTCCTGTGGCTGGCTTAATGGTTTCTTGCACTTTATATGTATCAAAACAGAGCCTGAACCAAGGAATTATAGCCCTGAAATCCCATCCTTAGTAATCAATGAGAAAATATTATCATTTTATTGAAGTATCATGACTGTGGGAGAAAGATCACATGAAAATTAGAAGTAATCAATTTTAGAGATAAGAACAAACATAAAGATGAACCAGAACATAAAACCAAAATGAACAGGAAGTTAATAAATATGGAGTCTGGGTTTCCTTTTCTTTTTTTTTTTTCTCATGAGTTGTCCAATTGACTTTGAAGGAACTTTTTAGGGGATGAAGTATTTGTCACTGTGTATCAGAGTCTAGTTAGTGATTTAGGAACTTGTCAAAATTGCACAGCTGTATCCATAAGGTCTATGGTCATAGTAGTGATTTGTCTCTAAGACTGCAGCGCTGAATGAGCTTTGATATATAAGGGTGTTGGTAATGTACTGTGCTGTGGACATCCAGAACAAGATATGGATATATTAAATCTACCACTGTTCTGACACTAGGAATAGCTATCATAATAATATACAAAGCTATAATCAAGGAGATAAAAACCCACAAACCTACCAAAATAAGCATTCCTGCCATAGTTGCATGAAACTAGGCACACTCTTTCCAGTTTTAGTCAGTAAAAGAAAATGATCATGAACTAGCAGAAAAAATAGCAGTGTTGGCAAAAATGTATTTTCTCATTATGGAAGATAGAGATGGGGATACTTTTTTTTTTTTTAACCTTTATCAAAAGCCAAGGATTTAAGAAGATTTATACTTAAGAAACTAAATCTGCAGAAGGACATGTCCTTCTACATGTTTTGAAGCAGTTTGCTGTGAGATACCTTGCTGACCAGTGAAATCCTTAGGTGCTTTATCCCACATCTAGTGTCTAAAATGCTACACCACAATAGTGTATTCCTTTGGTTTGGATAAATTCTGCAAAGTCATGTGCAGCTCTGTTCAGACAGCTCAAAAAATGATGTACCACACAAATTATAAGAAAAGTCTATTGTAGATTTAAATCCCTGTGCAATAATGATATTCTTGAGTGGTAGAGGCACTGGAAGGATGGCCAGTGTTCACTGGAAGGGTGAGGAGTGACCTCTTTTTTTTTTTTGTTTTAAAAATGGATGCCCAAAACTTTCTGACACTACAGTTGTTACCTTCAAGGTTATATAACTGCACTCAAGTTTTCAGTTGCAGTTTGATCCTCTAGGTTATTTTTTGTTTTATTTTGTAGCCTGTTTAATTACAACAAAGTTTTTTTAATCAGGAAAGGACATCTTGTTTGCTTACACTGTAAGTGCCCACCCAGCCTGCTCACCAGCCAAGGTCTCAGCACTGATATTGATTACATATTTAACATTTCCAATGAAATAAAGGACCCCATTGCATTCTTCCCAAGGGAAAGAGGTATCCGTAACCACTTTGAACCTAAGACTGAAGAAAAATGTTTCATTTTTCTTTCACTCAGACTGTGCATTAGTCATGTTTTTTTTTGTTGGAAATCTGATTCCTGTAACTTAAAAAGAAAATTCTCCCTTCACTGATAGCAACTGGTTAGTTGAGAAAGCAGCAATGTTTAAGACACAGACATTTCAATGAGATGCTGTATCAGCTTTCTAAACTACATACTTCCTTAGTGCACTAATCACACATGATCAAATGTAATGTTTTGTCAGTTTTTAGACACTTTGCTATTAGAGTTACATCTTTTACTTCATCAAACTAAGGCTCTGCTGAAGGACAGATTGTACAAATAAACATCAATTGGAATGTTTTTAAAGAGTAATTGTTTACTGATTGAAATACAAAAACTGTTGCTCATGCTTGGAGATCAAATTACATGCTTAAGAAAAAGCAAGCTACATAATTCATTGACTCATGACTCATAAGAAACATCAGGCTGTATCTTTTGATGTGAAGAGCTGTAGAATCTTTTGTCTTTATTAGATGGAGCAGCAGATGACAGACTTTTCTTAAAAACAGTGCCACTATATATTGTAATCTTATAGGCATTAAACTGCAATCCCTCTGTGAAGGGCAGCTGTGAAGAGGATGATCTGTAACATTCAGTTTAAGAAGTATTATAGTGATATTAAATTTCATCTGAAGTCTCAGAGAGAATTTTTTGCCACACATTATTTCCCATTTTGGGTCACTGAGAACTGAACATGAAGCAGCCATGTAAAAGTAGGAGAATTTAGTAGATCCATTTCCCTACAAAGACAGTACAGAAGGGAAGATGTTAGACTGTATCTAAAGGGTACACAGGGACTGAGAGGCAGAAGAGTGGTATTATCTCAGATCAAAAGCCATCTGGGACCAGACTCCCATCCATTGTCGGCTAACATAGAAAGACTTCAATGATGGGAAGCACACAGTGATGTTTGTCCCCAGATTACGCCTTCCATACCATCAGTTGTGACTCAGGAACTTGAAGTCAGGTATGGTGTCTTTGTCTTTTACAACTTTTAATGACCAATGCAATAGTACTGTCCAGCTGTGACTAATACTTAGGAACAATCAGGCCCTAAAGACATTACATGGGGTCCTCCCACAGGGTTGTAGACATGTTGATGCTGGCTCCTGTTTATGTCTTTCAGAGAGGTCCAAACAGTGGACACAGAGGAAAGACTGGAGTTTCACCTGTGTCTGTTAATGGAAACACAATAAGGATTTGCTCAGAGTATTTTTCTCACCTATGCTTGTGGATAAATTACTAGAATTTTTCCATTACAATTTTATATGTATGGTTAATAGTGCCGGGTGTGTCAGCAGAGATTTTGTGAGAGAATAAGTACAACTAAGTATGACACACATATAAGATATATAAAAATGCCTGAGAAGAACTTGACCAATTTAAAAGAATTTTCTCAAAATGGTTCTACCTGGTCAAACAGAAATTAAATTGTCAGTAGTGGTATACTTAATGAAATAAAATTTCTATTTCTAGTGCTGTTACCTCAATCTCACACTGTAAGGGGATTCTCTGAAAATGTCTGGTATTGTATTGTATTCTTATGACTTCAAGAAGATCTAAGAAGTTGTCTTTTTTTAAAAAAGGCATTTTTCAAGACTGTGGAAGAAAGATTTCATCTTGCATTTTTTCAAGATTCATAAACTGAAGGTAGTGAATTTCAGACATGTAACTATCGTATTCAAATATTTATTAAGATAATATTTTATTTTCTATGAAGTGGAAAGAAGGATGTGAGAATTCAGTCAAAGAATCTTGGTCTCTGTGATTCATGATTCAGCAACATGGTCTGACCTCATAGTTGACCTTATTTTGAGAAGGGGATTTGACTAGAGACCCAAATTGTTCTTTGATCCTGTGATTCTGCATTTCTATATAGCTGATCAGTGTGTAGACTCCTTAGGAGAAAATATTGACTGAACAAAAGCACAGGACTCCATACATTTTCATTTTTATCAAGCCTAGAATATATAGTCAGACATTTGAAATGCTCAGGATACACTGTTTATTCCTATTTCCTAAATTTCTGTTTGTATGTGGGAACAAACTAGTATAGAATCATAGAATGGTAGAGGTTGGAAGGAACATCTGGAGATCATGAAGTCCACCCCCATTGCCAGAACAGGGTTCCTAGGGCAGGCCACACAGGAACTTATTGATGTGGGGTTTGAAAGTCTCTAGAGAAGGAGATTCCATAGCCTCTCTGGGCAGCCTGTTCCAATACTCCATCACCCTCACAATAAAGAAGTTTTTCCTCATGTTGAGGTGAAGTTCCTTCCAGTTTGTGACCATGACCTCTTGTCCTATCACAGGGCACCACTGAAAAACAGACTGGCTCCTTCTATTTGACACCCACCCTTCAGACATTTTTAAACTTTAAGATGATCCCCTCACAGTCTTCTCCAGACTAAACAGCCCCAGGTCTCTCAGCCTTTCCTCATAAGAGAGATGTTCCAGTCCCTTAATCATCCTTGTAGTTGGACTCTGTCTAGTATTTCCATCTCTCTTGACTTGGGGAGCTCAAAACAACACAATGCTCCTGATGTGGTCTCACTAGGGCAGAGCAGAGGAGGAGGAGAACCTCCCTCAACCTGCTAGACACCTTTATGCACCTTCTTTATGCACCCCACAACACCATTGGCCTTCTTGGAGACAGGGGTATATTGCTGTCCCATGGGTAACTTATCATTCACCAGGACTCCAAGGTTCTTCTGCATGGAACTGCTTTCCAACGGGTCAACTCCTAACCTGTACTGGTGCATGGGGATATTCCTCCCCAGTTTAGAACTATGCATTTGCCCTTGTTGAACTTCATTTGGTTCCCCTTTGCCCAGCTCTCCAGTCTGTCCAGATCTCACTGGATGGCAGCACAGCCTTCCAGTTTATCAGTTACTCCTCCCAGTTTCATATCATTAGCAATCTTGCTGAGGGGACACTCCATCCCTTCATCCAGGTCATTGATGAAGATGTTGAATAAGACTGGACCCAGAACTGACCCCTGGGGAACACTGCTAGCTACAGGTTACCGGCTGGACTCTGTGTCATTGATCTGAGGTCTACTGTTTAGCCAGTTCTCAAACCATCTCACTGTTCCTTCTAACCTACATTTCCTGAACTTGCCTGTGAGAATGTTATGGGAGACAGTCAAAAAAGCCTTTCTAAAGTCAAGGTAGACAACATTCACTGCTCTCCCTGCATCTACCCATTCAGTCACACCATTGTAGGAGGCTGTCAGATTGGTTAAAAATTACTTCCTTTTAATAAATCCATGCTGGCTACTCTTGATAACCTTCTTTTCTTCTGTGTGCTGAAATACAGTCTCCAGAATGAGCTGCTCCATCACTTTTCCAGGGATGGAGGTGAGGCTGACTGGTCTGTAATTTCCAGGGTCTTCCTTCCTGCCCTTTTTGAAGACTAGATTCACATTTGTTTTCCTCCAGTCCTCAGTAACCTCTCCCAGTCTCCACAATCTTTCAGAAGTGATGGAGAGTGGTAGTGCAGCAACATCAATCATCTTCCTCATCACTCATGAGTGCATCCCATTGGGGCCCATGGATTTGTGTGTGTTTGGATTACTCAAGTGATTTCTAAGCCAATCCTCATCAACCAGTGAGGAGTCTTTCTTCCTCCAATTTTCCTCTTTTATTTCCAGGGTCAGGGGTTCCTGAGTGCTGGTCATAGCAGTGAAGACTGAAGCAAAGAAGGCCTTCAGTAACTTTGCCTTCTCTGCATCCTCTGTCACCAGGTCTCCCGCATCATTCATCAGTGGGTCCACATCTTTTCCTAGTCTTCCTTTTACCGCTGATGTATTTGAAGAAGCCCTTCTCATTCTCCTTTACTTCCTTTGCCAGAGTTAATTCCAAGAGGGCCTTAGCCTTTCTTGTTACATCCCTACATACCCTGACAACCCCAGGACACCAGTCTCTTCTTCCACATACTGTGAATTTCTTTCTTCCACATGTTTTTTTGTCAGCAGTTCCTTGCTCATCCATGCTGGTCGCAAGCCTCCCCTACTTGATTTTTTTGCTCAAAGGAATGAATGCACCTGTCTTGAGCTTGGAGAAAGTGAATATCAACCAGCTTTCTGGGCCCCCTACCTTTTAGAATTCTCAAGGGATTCATTCACGTAGGTCTCTGAAAATGACAAATTTTCAGGCCCAGGGTTACAATCCTACGTATTGCCCTGCCTCTTTCTCATATGATACTAAACTCTACCATGTCATGTTCAATACCGCCAAGGCTGTCCCCAACCTTCACATCTCCAACCAAACTTTCTTTGTTCATTAATGCAAGGTTCAGCAGCACACCTCTTTTTGTTGTCTCTTCTGCAAACTGTGTCAGACAGTTGTAGTCAGTGCACTACAAGAGCCTTCCAGACTGAGTATGCCTCACTGTGTGGCCTTTCCAAAAAATATCAGGGTGATTGAAGTCACCCATGACTACCAGAGCATGTGATCTTGAGGTTACTTCCAGATGTCAGTAGAAGGCCTCATCAACATCTTCCTGGTTTGGTGATCTGTAGTAGACATCCACAACAGTTTTTCCCATATCTGTGTGCCCCTTAATTCTTTCAACATGTTCTTCATCCCTACCCTGGGTAGAGATCAATGCATTCTAGTTGCTTTCGCACATAAAGAGGAACTCCACCATCTCACCTTGTTGATCTGTCTTTCCTAAAAAGTACATTGCTGTCCATTGCAAAAGAACTGCAAAAGACTTTTGCATGTTCCAGTCAAAAGATGGGAGCTGGATCCCTATGTTCAGAGCCCAATGCCAGTGTATTTCTTGTACAGACACATCCTCTTCTTTTATTCTGCTATAGCAGACACAGCATGTAAGCCTTAGGACCCAAGCAGAGCTGCATCTATTTCATTGGAGCCACAATTGCTATGGAGAAGTATCTGCTTGTAAGGCCAGGGAGTTCAAAGAACAACATAAAAAAATATAGAAAAAAAGAATTTAATTTTCAGTGTATTAATCAGAAAGAAAGCTCTCTCTTTTTTTTTTTTTTTTTTTGTGTGTGTGTGCACACATTCCATATGTTGTCTGTTAAAAGAAGCTCCCCCATGTTCCACTAGTGATGCTGTTGATAGATGGGTGAGGGGTGATGCAACTAAATTTGCCGTAGTAAAATTTCTCCTTTAATGTCTCTCTGGATCTCCAGAAGTTCTTTCCTTTCCTTTACACAGCTTTTCCGTGCCTGCTGTTTCTACATGTTCCAGGCTCTAATTCCCCTTTGCTTCTGACTTCATGAGATTATTGAAACTTTATTTTCAAGCATCAGTTTTTTCTAACAGGCATAGTGTTATGTGAGGTATGGGTTATGTTTGAAAACAGTGAATAGCCATAGATTTGAATCAAGGAAGGGAAGTATGTGAGATTGAAAGATGAACAAGGGAAATTTAATGTAATTCTAAATAAATCAAACCACAGCAAGAGTAGAAAGAGATTTATAACACCTATAGAAATAACTGGAAAAGGAACTGAAAAATCCATATATCTATATTTCTTTTCCTACTGTCACTGTCCTTTTCATATTTTTTGTTAATCAGCATTGCAGTTTCTCTCAGAATGTCATGTTTGACTTAAGGGTACTCAAATATATTAAAATACATGGTTTACAAGTATTAAGACTTTAGTCCTGGACATTGTACTATTCCCTGTGGTATCTGGGATCAGCTGGACTAGATGCAATTGCAGGTTTTATAGCTAGTCACACAGCTATGAAAGCATCTGTGCTTCTTTCTACACTTCTGAGCAAGCCCATGAAGTTCAGAGAGATGTTAGATGTGCATGAAACAGCATCTGATAAATTCAACGGAACAGACATCTGTAAGTTTCTGTGTCTGTATAATGTTTACTACAGTTTTGTGACACTCCGGGGGAAACGACGAGACAACCATGCATCTACAGAGACATAGCAGTATGTGCTATAGGGCAAACATTACTAATAGACTGTGAGCTGAATTCCCTCACAAGGATTAAAAAAATGCTACTGTGAGTCCAGAGATAAAGGTTCTACTGTCTAGATAAACTTGTTGATCAATTTATTTCTTCTAGAACATCTTTACTAAACCGTCTAATATTTGAATTACAACATTACCATAAAATCTATAAGTTTTCTTTTATTGACCTATTATGAAGAAAACCCTGTACGATAGGTTATATGCCCTGGAGGGGTACTCTGATAAAACTCTGATACCTATAAAATGAAAGTAATGTATAAATACAAGTGTTTATGAGTATATCAACCAATCTATTGCCAGCAATTCAGGTATGCAGAGGTACAAACCTGCTTATATTGTTGCAAAGCTCAAATACCCAGCAACCTTCCTAATTCCCCAAACCACAATTTGTGTTTTTTAAAGAATTCTGCCAAAATTCCGGGGTTTAATCTATTTTTATGTTTCTCTTTTAAAACATAGGTTAATACTAATAAAATATTTTCTCTATTACTGTAGACACCATTACGACAGTAGCCCATTCAAACAGAGTAGCACTGAGTTCTATACCACTGGCTGAAATAGTGGGAGATACTCCATCAAGTTACTTATTCCTGGTTTAATTTTTCTAACTGTGGGCATTTGTTTCTGAAATTAGTTTGTTCTCCTACAGAAGAAGTCTAGTCATCTGAGTGTTCAACTCCTGTCAAAATCTGCCCGGTTGAATGGTTACAACTTCATCTACCACAAAATTTTCCAAATTACCACTAGATTTGCTTTCATACCCACCTTTGAGATTTGTTCACAAAAGCTATTGCCAGATTGAACCAGCTCTCCAAATCCCACAGTGATAGCGATGGCTAAGAGCCATTATGGACCTGAGGATTAAAAAAACATCCTTCTTGTTTTAACGGTTTATTATTAGCTACAGGCTGCCCTTACGCTTGTTGACAGATAACTCAGAATGGGAAGCATAAGCACATTGGAGCAGCAGTATCTCAAAGAACTGGAGCAGACTCATAGAGGGGTGGTGTGAGACCTGTAATGGGAAAAGAAAACATGAATTTGAAAGAAACATGAATTTCCTCAACAGTCCATCTCTTCCTGGGCACGGAAGAATATTTTATGTGTTTTATAGCCCAGCCCAGTAAGTATAGCTGCTGAGTTTATGTGGAGTTACACAGCATGTGCTACTACCACTAGTCCATTGTTTTTTTCACCAATGATAGAAATTATTTAAACAAAGTTTTAAACTATAAGAAATGAACTGGTATGAGTAAAGACTTTCTCTCTTGTGCCAACTCACTGCCCTCACCCTTATCTTTAAGAAGCCTAGAAGCTATCTCAGTTTAGTTTTGCATGTGTGAGTGTGGATCCACCTTTATTGCTGCTGAAGTTAGGAGAAGAGCTGTGCACACTAGCCAGGGGATAAAAGGTGCAAGGCAGGTGAATTTAAATCGTTGGGAGTATAAGCAGTTTGGGATTCTGAAAAAAATACAGGACTTGGACAATGACAGAATATGGAGCAAGGTCAGAGGGGTGCGATACCAGCAGACTGTAAAAGAAACCAGTGAAATATCTGAGACAGCATCATATTATTGGTGTTGTGGAGGATTGTGTGCCATCTGTGCTAGGATGGGCATGAGAACCTTGTGACAATAGCCATCTTGCATGGCCTGAGGCAATGAGGGTCTGAAATGTACCTAGACCACAGAACAGTGTTGGACAAGGATCAAAGATACTTCAAATCCCAGGTGCTCTTCGAGATTCAGATAAAGTAGGCCTGGATAAAGCAATAACTCACTTAAGGTATCATATTAAAGCCTGATGATTCTTGAAAGAAAGCTGTTACTTGCATGACTGTATCCTCCCTTCTTCCCTTTCCTGGTGCTTGATAACACACAGCAAATAAAAACTCCTTTGGATCTTGGCAATTTACAAGTACAACTCGCATGGGCAATCAAAAGCAAAAAAAAAAGAAGGAAAAAAAGGAAGATAATATTATTAGCAATCCCCAATTATTCCCAAATGCATGCTTTTGGCAGTGCAAGCAGTTGGAACTTCTAGCAACATAAACCAGTACATTACTGAAAATCATGCCTAAGCATTCAAATAAAATACATGAACAATTTAAAATTATCCTTGCAAGCTATCCAGTAACCAGTTATTTGGGCTGCAGGGGTTTTATGAATAAAACTGTAAAGCAAACCTACAATGTAAATATCCAATCCAATATGCTCTAGCTTTCCAGCTGTAGAGTCCAAAACAAACTATTTGCATGCTGTGTCTGAATTCTGAGGTGGACAGAGAGCTAGTTTGCTGCCGGATCAGAGGGTGAAGCTTTCAGCTGGCTCACAAAAAGACACCAGACTGCCCATCCTTCCCTGTTTGCAGTGTTTCAGATTTTTCTTGGCACAGGAAACCTTTTCTTTTCCAACATAACCTTGAAAATATTTTCAAGCATTTTAAACCATGCTTGTGTATTTCTGGGGACACATCTACTTTGGACGTGCACAGAGAGACCTCTGCTCTGAGTGTCAGGGAAGGCAACCTATCCTGGTGTATATCTACATTAATGTCAAATAGAAGTATTAGGTGTTGAGCAAATTGCCCCTTGATCCTGGTATTACAGCTTCTGAAACATAAGTATTATCAAAGCTTAAGCCAGGGCTACCCACTAGACCTATAGCAGACACCCTCTGTTAACCCATCTACCTTCCCAAACGGGAAGAGAAAAAGAAAAAAGGAGAGTAGACATGGATTAGAAAAGAAAACTGAAAAAAGTTTTAATGAAAACAATATTAAAATGGAATATATACAAATATGTACAATATGGAACCCAAACCCTCCTGACGGCAATGTCACCATCACCACCAATGCTGCGGAGCAGGCATTGGGGAAATCCCAAACTGGACTTGGCGGCAGATGAGAACCATATGAGATGGATTCTGGAACTGGGTTTGGGAACACATGGACTAGGATAAAAGGCAGAATGGGCAGAATCCTTCTTGGACACAGACCATTGAGGAAGAGAGTTTGACCCTCATGATCCCTCAGCTTTATAGTGTATATGATGTATATGAGATGGAATACCTCATTGGTCAGTTTAAGGTCACCTATCCTGCCCAATTCCCCCCACAGCTGTGGTCTGTTACTTTCTGCACCCCTGACATGGTACACAAGATTTAGCAGTGACCTTGACCTGCACACCAATTCTTGATAGTGACTCTAAACATGGGGCACTATCACTTCTAGAATCAGACACTGTCTGCAAATATCTGCCATTAGCATCAGAAAGTGAAGTTACTTAGAAGAGACTGAGCTGAAAAGTAAGATCACCAAACAGAATTATTTCTTTTCTAACTCAAACAGGGACAAGTATGCATGGGTGTCTGGGAATGTGGGCAGATACTGCCTTGGACTGTCTACTTCCACATGGATGAGCTCTCTGTGAGCTGCCCTTTTTCTGCATGTTGGAAGGATGGCTTTCTGTTACCCTCTCCAGTCAGCTCAGAGAGTAACATAAGTCTTTAGCAATGTCAGTAGGCAGCTTTCTTTGAGCCTTTAACATGTTCATGAAAGATGTATCAGTTAGGAACAGTCTTTATTAGAATTGGTTTGGCAATATTAATTCTTAATTACATTCTATTTACTTTACACTTAATGCTTGTGATATCCCACAAACTCCCATTATCTTCTGAAGCTGAGAAAATCACCCCTGCACTGACCCCAATGACTAAATTATTATCAGAAAAGCTATCATGATACTTGTTTCAGTTCATTATTTCTGGGAAGTATTTTACAGAAAAACTTAAGAATTTTTCTTAACCAATCTTCTTGTATTTGATAAAGCTCTAAAAATATCTTCCTTAACCTATTTTCACCATTGGCCTCATTTGGTATATCTGTAAGCAGCCTCATCTCCACAATGAATGAAAGACCAATTTTATGTCAGAAAAAGAAGAAAAGAAGGAGGGAGATGTCTATCAAATGTCCAAAAGTGTTATGAGCCTGTGACCCTTGATACATGGGAGGGAATGAAAGAAGCAAGCGAAATGTAAGAAATTGCTTCAAGACAGCATGTAACTCCTGTGCAAGAAAAAACAGATGGTAAAAAAGATCATGTTAAAAAAAAAAAAAAATGCAAAGATTTATATCCTAGAAACCAATACGTAATATGAATAAAAGTGTGCTGCTCCTTTGCTATCCCCAACTTAGTTTCAGGTGTAAATAACAACAAAGCTCTTCCATTCAGCACTCAGAGAAAAGAATAAAAAATAAATAAGCCACAGGTATAATACTTATAGACGTACCATCTAGCGGGACTATTGGAACATACCATTTAAAATTTTTATTGAGACATTTTTGTTACTTGTTTTGCAGTCTCATATATATTAACTTTTCAGAAGTTAATATTTTGTTTTGCTTCACAGAATACTTATTCATTCTTCCCAGAAGGACATTTCTCTCATGAAGTCATACAATATCTTACCAATTACTTAAAATCAGAGCCAAACCCCCTCAAAACAGGACAGTCAATTCTTAAGACTGTCCTCAATGAACTCATGCCATGAGGTGATTTTGAAACTGCCTTTGTAGCAAGCTACTCTAAATTAACAGGTATGCCTTCTGTGTATCATTCAGTTCTAATATTTTTCTTCCCCTCTGTTTTCACAGATGGTCACAAACTTCAGGAATAACAACAGTGAAACTTGAAATGGTGAGATAAAAACTTCTTGCAGTGCATGTCCTGAATGCCTTTAGTCTACCAAACTGAGTTTTTGAAAGCAGGCTATGTCTGCTCCAGGATAGCAGGCTACGTCTGCTCCAGGGTTGCAGACTTCATATTGCAGCTTTACAGGCTCTTTTACAGCTCTGTGGGCAAGAGTAGCTCAGAGGATGCTGACATTCACTTGTAACACTGTAAATGTACTCCCACCTTGTTTGCATTACTTCCACTGCAGGCGCTGTCACTGCCTTTTGACCACCTACACTAATTTCTGTGAGACTTCCCTGAAGATGAAGGTACTGAAAGGCAAAGGCAAATTTGAAGACTAAGTAATGGTACTAGAATATGGGTAGCCTGTTAAATAATTCTCCTATTCAGAAATGGATTAAAAGTGTACTGTTTTGCAGGACCTAGTTAATGGCTTTATGTAAGAGAGAAAATAACATGCAGCTTAAAAATGAAACAGAATAACTCTTATTTTTAGGGACCCCATAGATAGAAATCTTTGAGCTATTTTGCTTCAAAATAGTTCTGATTTTAGTGTGGCACTGCTATAGTGATGTGGCAAACTTACGATGCAATAAGCTTGTAATACTAGTCTTCCCTGTTTGAAGAAAGTAAGTCATCCCAGATTTGCAGCATAATTCAGATTTAATTGTTATTTCCTCAACCAAGAATGCCCATTCTGCCATATACAGATGGTTGGTGAATGCCCTCAGCACCCACCATTTTCCATTTAGTGTCTGTCATCCTAACACTCTCATTCCTAACAACTAAATGTGCTACCTCTTCACCAGATACAAACCATACCAGTAACCTCAAATCTGACAGGGATGGAGAAGGTAGCCCTGAAGACAGGGTGAAGTAAGACTGAAACAAGAATAATTCACTCTCAAATTATCATAATCTCCTGGAAGTCATAATGGTATCTCATAGTTCACAGCAAAAATGGCATATTTTCTTCACACAGTGACTCATTATGAAGTCAGTCTGCATGGGAAAACTGTGATACTAGTACCTGTATGGCAATATAGCTGGTAAACATGTTACTTCTTGATGAAGGTACAGGGAAATCAGCGGAAGAATTTTCACTTCCTTTCTCATTTTCTGATGTGAATTGTGCTTCCAGATGCCAAATCTGTGACAGTAAATTAGATATGTTTCAGACTGTTCTCTGAAGCCAACTTGAAAGAAGCAGACCATATCCACACTAACCTGCTCTCCTGGTCTTCCAAAGAGGATGTCTACCTGTTCTGAGACCTTAATAATGCCTGAGCTGTGTCTGAAAAACTGACTGAGAGAGGATCATTGACCTGCAACAAAACCAAATCAGTTTCAGTGCTAACAATTTAGACAATAGTATCCCTGACTTACTTACTAGTGCAGATGTACTCACTGAGATTGAGGGTTATGAGAGTGGCTATTCCTTACACACGGGTTGCTGACTTTACCTATTCCCTCTTACAAAAAGTCTTTTCCATCAATTTTTTGCAACTTGACCTTATTATAAATGAAGACAGTGTGTGAAGTGCTGATATTCATCAGCAGAAAATAATGCTGGTCTTTAAGGAGTTTATGTCATATTTATTTCATTGCTTCTATAAAAAAGCTAAGTAGAAAGTGTTGGAGTGACTGAATTTTTAATTAAACTTCTAGTATATCAGATTTTATTATTTAATTAGGGATTTTATTTCTATAGGCAAGGCTAAGTGGAAATGTCATCAATTTACATGTTAATTTACAGGTCAAATAAATACTAAATCCATTTATGTCATGTGTAGAGTTTGTCAAGTGAATGTCTATGTTTTAGTACAGTCACATCTTTGTGTTGGGGTACCTAGAAAGCTGATGATCTGTTTGTGTCATCACCCGTTGGGGTACCTAGAAAGCTGATGATCTGTTTGTGTCATCACCCTCTATTTGCTTGTTTCTCTTATTACTCTTTTTCTTTTCACTGAACAGCAATTCTCACTTCTAATGAACTGTGACCTCCTTTGCACCAATAGAGAGCGTATTGACAGGGTTTTTGATGTCCTCTGATATGAGATGATTTGACCTGGATTCCTACTGCTTCTTCACCTTGTGATTGCTTGTGTGTAGTGATACTCGCCTTGTGCACACAAGATGAGAGAAGATAGAGCAAGAATAGCACAGAAAGACAGGCCCAGTGGCATCAGGAGAGCAGGAAGACTTGTTACTGTTCAGCCAGTGATGATCTGATACTGTTTGCTCAGTGACTTACATGAAGTAAGTTTGGTGGTCTCAGCCAAAATCTTTGTGGGCAAGTGACTACATCACAATTACTATTGTAGCTGACAATAACTGTCATTACTGGGAGTCTTCCCTGGCTGCTCCAGAACTGAACAGGCTTCTGGATTTGAGCATACACACTGAAGATGTCAAAGTTTGGCCTATGTACTTTCCCTGGTCAAGGCTGGGCTCTTTTGTTGAAAAATTCAGATATAGATAATGTAAAACATCTAGCCCTTGATGATCATTTCTGTTTTGCCTTCCACTTAGTAGCCAAGAGCAGATAGATCCAATTTTTCTGAAGAATTATTAGAGTTCCACTAGAATCTATTTAACTAATATTTAGTTCTATGAACTGTATTTTGTTTTAGAGCAACAGGAACATTTATTTCCCTGCTGACATTTTAAATGTCATTTCCTGTCTATTGATTCTCTTGGCATTGATTACTGATCATGTAACTCCCAAATGGTGTAATCCAAGCTGTTCATATTATTTGGCTCAAACTTTATTTTGAAAATCTGTAGTAATCTAAGTTAAATAAACATAAGGGTAGAAAATATACTCTAGGAAATAAATCTGCATTGACAGGGAGATGGGTAAAATAGATCTTATCCATCTCTGCATATGACTTTCTGATTGAGGAAGGTAATAGCAAAAGATGGATGACTGCCTAATTGGATATTAGTAGGAAAAGAGTGACACATGTTATAGAATACTGCTAGAGGATGACTCTGAGGGTTGCAAAGTGAAGTATTTAGGACAAATGAGCCTGTCACATTAGATAAAGTAAAAGAGACAGTTGGGATTCCAAGAGCTTCTCTGACTCACAATTAAGAAAATGTCTCCACAGGAGTCTGTGCTAAGCATATCAAAGATAACAGATGAAATATGTTGAGGGCATCTAGCCACATGTACAGAGGAAACTGGCTTTCAAAGGTGACCAGAAAATGGGAGAAAATGAGCTTGTTCTTAACACCTTTGAGGTTTCTTTTTCATGACATGTATCTGAAAGTATATCTAAAAATGTTGTTGGATAAACATGATAGTTTTTAATATAAGGATGTGATTTTCCAGTGTTAATGTCTGGTTTTATATTTAGAAGTAAGACCTTGTTTGTGGTGAAAAAATACGACGGAAACTAGAGAAAGGCAAATATGGTGAGAACTGAAAAACCGAGTCATTGAAAGGAGAAGGGATTTTGCCTCTTTTTTTTTTTTTCCAATGTGATTTTTTGGATGGCTTTCAAATATATGGATTGGCTGATTTAATGAAATAAATAGATGACACCTTTCACTATTTCACAGTGTTTAAGCCCTAAATTAGTCAACCACTTTGTATTTGTAGGGTTCTGTTCACTTCAGTGAGACTGCCCTACAATCTCCAGTCAAAAGACCATGAAATGGACAGTTTTTTTGAAACCCACTAAAATCCTCTCCTGTGGTGAAGTAGCTGGAGACTCTGCAGACTCAACTTCTTAAGCTCATTGCTCAGTTCATTCAAATACTGTTGAGGCTTCAGAGAAGACAGTTCAGGAAACTGATCTCTTCATTTTTCAAGGCTAGCATCTTGATCAGTTCTCAAATGGAGTCATGCAGGTAATGACTTTATCCTCATTTTTTATGAGACAGATCTCCAAGACATTACTATCTCCCTGGAAAAGTCAATAGTCGATACTCTTCACTCAGAGTGGAGACCATTTTAAATTCAGTGTATTTTCAGACATTCTATACTGCCACAGTCACTGTTTGCTCTGGAAATCAGTAGATTTTTAACTTCTGTTGGGTTATCTTTTGCACTAAAAGTTCTCAACCACTCTTGATCCATCTAGTCATGCAGCTGATCTTGGTCGGTCCCATAGCTTAAATAAACACAAAGAATCTATAAGGTCAATTTTGCCAAGGTATGAAATGGCATACCACTTGAAAAGTATGTCATTTGAAATTATTGTCTATAATGTTAGAATAATCTAATTCTGTACTACTTGTAGTATCATAACAGAAGAATCAATCTAATGATGTATGGGAAGAATGAAATGCATAAAAGATTAGCAGCTGGACCATGATGAATTTGAAAAACCTGAACCAGATGTCTTATTCCACTAGTGCCTTACACAATCAATAGAGGAGTCTCTATTAATAGAGCCCAGAAATAACGTATCTGTGTTTGTAAAGAAAAAGAAAAAATATTTTAGATTTTCTTCCAAGGAACATTTTTATATATAATGCACATAAATGTTGAATGGAATAAATCACATGCATGCATATAATATTGAGTTAATTATCACGTCTGTTAGTACATTCAGAATTGCTCTTTTGTATTTTAAAAACTTAGTATTTTTTAGCTTACACTTTCTTTGTTTTAAAACTCTACCATTCAAACCACTGAAAAAAAAAGCATAGAAAAGAAACAGCATAATTTTCCTGAAACATAATTGGAAGACATGAGGTCTGTGAAAATGCTTTTTGAAATTGGTATAGAATTAAAGTTACTTGTATGACATGGATCTTTACCTGACATTCTCATTTATCCACCTAAATATGAGTTTGATACAAAATTTCAAAGTATACAGAATTTAATGAGAATTGTTTAAACAAAAATGGAGAGAACAAGAAACAGGACTGAGCTTTCTGACGTAACATCTACAGTGTTGAGAGGAGATATCTGGGGCCAAAACTCCCTATTGATTGTTAAAATGGAAATGTAATCATATGACAGGTAGAAAGTCTAGAAAGGCTTCTAACTGGGAGTAAGTGTGGTTTTAATTTCATATATATAACTGTATGATTGATATATGTCTGAAATGAAACATTGCATTCTTGCAGTGATGGTATGGTAACATATCTTTGTCCCTTATGCTTCTACTGTGAAAGTGGCAACAAACTGCACGATAGCTGAAAGTAATGTTTTTAATTTTAACTTCTGGGTCATCACTGCTAGAATGCCTGACCCTCAAAGGCTACTGTAGATTGCATGTGAAGTGCTGCAATTTCAATTTTGCCCTGATATTCATGGCATAAAGCATTTTTTTTTTCTTTTTTTTTTTTTTTCTTTTTGTATTACTGGAAAATGTAACTGTAAAAAATGGGAAACCTTCTTTATCTTAGATAAAGTATTAAGGGAAATAGAATTGTGATGTAAAATTGTAGCAGTATGAGTAGGGCTTTTTCTAAAAACAAAATAATTCTGTTGGATTTTATTGTAGTAAGATGCGTAATACTGAAATGAATAATAGAAAATTTCTCAGCCATTTAGTGAAGAAAAAAAAAAGAAGATAAGGAATGGTATAAGAAATAAAAATTGGCAACCAACAAGACATTTCCTTGTGAAAAAGCTATGCCACTGATCATTCCACTTATATATATGCAGAGTCAAAACATTAAGTCCTATTGAGCGTTCCCAACTAACATAACTACCTAGTAAGCATGAATGGAAAACAGAAGTGGGTTTTTTTCTTTTAGTTGATCTATCTAATTTAGGAACTGCTGTCTTTTAGACTTTCTCTAAAGGGTGTATTCTGTATCCTTAGCAGCATTAGGTGAGTATATCTCTAGTGTATATACCCATAACTGAAACCGTTTCTGCATCAGTATCCATTTTACTGTTTGAATGATTTTTACATACCATACATTTTTTTCTACGCACGTACATTATTATACTATGGGGCATTATTTCTGTGCAAGTTATTGCATTTTGTATATGCACCTTGGGACATCTTAGGGCACATTTTCTAAAACAGTCAATACATAAATGAGGCTGCTCAACCATTACTGGTGAAATATCGAGGTAGGTAGAAGCTACATAAGGAGCTTATTATCACTAGTGGGAATGACATTGATTTGTGCTCTTGAGTATTAAATATTCCTAATTCTGGCAGTTGATTTGACCTGCTAATTAGTTAACAAACTGGGAGGTCAGATATTTGCTATCTGGATAAGTTAATGGTTAAATACATCATGAGTTTGATAGAAGAATTTTAACAATCTGAAAAGTTGTAAGGCAAAGTTTCTAGGGCTACGAACTGTTATTTCTGATTTGCTGCTCTTTACAAATACCAGGAAGAAAAACTATTATAAGTAAACTGAATTGAGTTGGAAACAAAATATCTGCATTAAACAAAGTGTTATTCCCTTAAGGTCACCTCTATGTGTCCCCTTAATATCCATTTAAATGTTAAGACATTTTGTTTTTTTTCTTACATGTATTTTACCTATGAAGCAACTTAATATATTAACAATTAGATACCTTTTTAATACGTTGTTCTCTCTGTGTCACTTTTAGAAATAATATTATAATATTAAATAACGTTAAATTTCTTTTATCGCTCTTTGAACGCTTCCTTTAATTGTATTTTTATATTTTTAATGTTATTTAAAAATTTATTTTATGCATTTTTTCATTAATCTTCTGCTTCCACAGAGTCATTTT
This sequence comes from Chloroceryle amazona, assembly GCA_027560015.1. Lineage (NCBI taxonomy): Eukaryota > Metazoa > Chordata > Aves > Coraciiformes > Cerylidae > Chloroceryle > Chloroceryle amazona. The sequence continues at coordinate 216,415 of JANHFX010011340.1, forward strand.
TAGTCATAAAAACATCATGGCTATTTAAGAGCAACCTAAACGTTAGCTTGAATTCTGTCCTTGTATTGAACAAAATAAAATTAAGCATGGTAACAATTTTTATTTTTCTACTTTATTTTAAGTCATCTTTTTTTGGTGTTAGCGTTAAGAGTGACTTTTCTGCTTTAAGGGATTTGATAATCAGTAACTGCCAAATATTAATCAGTGTAAGATTTTTAGAAAGTTGACTGCTATATAAGTTGAATCTGAGATCGTGTTCACTTACAGCTCTGATATTGTGTCATTGCTACTAATACTAAGAGAAATGGAAAGAAAAAAGCAGTGAAAGAAAGTAAATCATCTGCCAAGACAGCACCTAGTGCAGTCTCATCATTGCTCACAGGGAGGATGAATGTCATTCCTCTGCAAGTCAGGAGTAGCCTAACAAAGAAAGGATGTGTCTGTTGTTGAACAAAAAGTCTGTGAGAAAATTATAAGAATTGAGCTTGGCCAAACCACTGCCAGAGGACAAAATCAGCAAAAGTTGCCTCTTAAGTGTAGGGAAAAGGTTCTTCACCTGTCTGGTGTTTGTACAGCATATAGGTAGTACACAGGTCACAGCACCTTTTAGGTTTTAAGTAAAATGTTTACGTGTGATTTAAATCAGTGAAACTAACTTTATGCAGCATGTCTTAGCAAATACTTTTCTACTTGTTACAGACTCATCATTCTATAATTACCCTTCATTTCAGCTGGTAAGAAATCCTCATGCTATTACTTAAGGGCTGACAGAGGTCCATTAGTATGTATGAGAAGGGGAAGTGAATGCAGTGAAATCTGTATACAAACAGTTCTTTGTACTTTTGCCAGTTTCTTCATCCTACATTTTTAATATTCAAGGTTGCAAAAAAGATAGCTTGAGCATTCAAGTTGGTCACAGTTTTGTCTCCAGGGTGAACTTTCCATCTGTCCTTGGCATAGATTACTAACCTTTTTATTAGCCTTTGATCATAAACCTGTCCAGCTTGCCTTGAGACATCTTTCTGGATTTGATAGCCACAGTTTCAATTTCTGATGAAAAGCTGGAGGAGGAGGAAGCTGAACTGACTGAGCCACAAGTAAAGGTCTTTGTAACAAGATTTTCCTATTCTATACAGACTACTTAATACCTGGGTAGCAGACTTGCAAATTCGTCTGTCAGCATTTCTTTTGAATATTTTTTCAAACAGGTAGCACTAGTGAGACATTAATGTCTTTATCAGTCTTGGCTCAGTGAAAAGAAAGCCAAACTGTAACATCATGTTCCCCAGCTTATTTTTCTGCCAGGATCAAACTGAAACAGGAGGTATCCCTTAGCTTTAGAAACATACTCGAATTTTTACTAAAATGGTTTGATATTGCCATTGAATTTTCTCCGGCCATTGCTGAAGTATTTACATTCCAGAAGAATCATGTGGACACTGAAGCAGAAGATGAACTTTCTGGCATCTAAGAATGCCTGAGAACCTTCAGGCAGAAATCAAACTGTTATTAACTTTTTAAGTTATTGTTGCTGCATTGACTTATATGTCATCTTTGCCACATTCCTATATACAAAACATATTTCCTTCTGAAATATTGGTGCCAGAGAGTTTCAGTGTTTGCATCTTTTTAGTGATGACAGCACTCAGTTCTAAGGTCATGCCTGGGCAACAATTGCCTACTGGGAATTGTTTCTGAGCTGGAACATTTCACTTAAGAATAATAGACATGATTGACAATAGGAAAAAAAACCCAAACATCTCTACAAGTAGTAATGGACTCACTGTTTGCAAAAAAACTGTTGAGGAACCAGATGGGAATTGTCTGGGGGTAAACCCTGTGTTTCCAAGATCCTAAGTTAAAAAAGTGTTAAAGCAAGAAAATAAACCCAAGATTTGGGGTTTCTTAGGTGGGATTTTTTCTTTCTTTCTTTTTTTTTTAATTTTTTTATTTCCTGGGCCCTGTACATGGGACAAATTAAAATCTTCATGGTCAGGTGCAGTAAAATTAGGAATGAATCACAGCAGCATTCTTAATAATGGGTAGTTTCTCCAAATGCTGTAGACTGAAAAGGTCCTTTGAAACAGGGTGGATGACTGATGTTATACATTTCCATTTCTTCCATCAGCATGAGCTTTACCAACATGTAGTCTGAATAGACTTCAGTACCTTGCTGACACTTCTAATGACAGGGCTACTTTTTAACAGCTTTGCCATCTACACTTTAGGCTGCACTCTCAGTTTGAAGACTATTTTCCTCCTCCTTGAACTGCCTCACCCCAGACTGACAGTTTAATAGATGTAGTTTGCCAAGTAGACTATGATAAAGAATTATGGCAATAGAAATTGATGGTGAGTAAACAAGTGCTAAAAGATATAGAAAGTTCAGCTGGGGTTTTGAGCATAAAGTTAATCATGCTAACTTAGGTGAAGATGTACTTGAAATGTATAGGTTTTCTGTGGTTTTCTGTCTTTTTATTTTTGTGGGTGTTTTGTTTTTTGTTTTTTTTTTGTGTGTGTTTGTGGTTTGTTTTTTTTTTTTGGTTGGTTGGTTGGTTTTGTTGTTGTTTTTTGATGTGGGGTGTTTGTTTGTTTGTTTGTTTGTTTTTTCCAGCTAACAGCGAAAAAATAGCATAAGGATTCCTAAAGGCCGGACTAAAAATCCTTATGAAGGTAAACACAGAAGTGGCAGAGCCTTGCCTGTGTATGGGGAATTTTACTGGTTGTGACTGGGACAATGTTCTTCACAGAAGCTGGTATGGTGTGATATTTTGGATTTCTGACTGAAAGGATCAGGTAACAAACCACCTTTTAGCTATTCCAGATCAGTCTTACACAGCCTCAAGGCCTTCTCTGTTTCTCATGCTTCTCTCTCAGTGAGGTGACTGAGTGTACAAGAAGCTGGGAGAGGACACAACCAGGAGAGCTGACCTCATCTGACCAAAGCGATATTCCAGACATATGATGTCACATTCAGCAATAAAATCTGGGGAAATAAGAAGGAATGGGGGATGATCAGAGTTATGTTGTTTATCTTCCCAATTAACTGTTACATTTAATGGAGCCTGGCTTTCCTGGAAATGGCTGAATATCTGCCTGCTGATTGGAAGTACTGAACAAATTCCTTATTTTGCTTTGTCTGCATGAATGGTTTTTGCTTTACTTATTAAAATTTGAGTCTTCACCTCAAATGGTGAGTTTTCTCACTTTTATCTTTCCAGTTCTCTCCCCTCTCCTAGTGAGGGGAATAAGCAAGCAGATGCATGGGGCCAAGCCACCTACTAGGGTTAAACCACAAGAGGAATTAACAAAATTGAAAGCTGCCCACATCTGCATAGTTTTTTCATGTGGCAAAACACTAAACAGAGCTGGATTGTCTTTTCTGAGAAAAAGATGTCAGCAGTGGTGCTCTAGGTCTTTCTGCTCAATATTCCCCTTTTTTAGACACTTCACCCAGGAAATAAGACCAAGGCTTACGTTCATTTGAACCTGCATCTCTAGGTTGTTCAAAACCTCACAGACTTTAAGGCATTTTGGAAAGTTAAAGTCATCTTTTCCCTCTCCCCCCCTTGAATCTGGACAGAAAAGAAAGCCAGAGGTTGTATCATCCTGATAAAAAGGCATCCCACCTTTGCCTGGGTGAGTGTGGGTCTCTGCTCCAGCACCTGCTCTTTGAGTGGAAAGTGAGCTCCTTCCTCCACCACTTCCCTATCCTGTCCAACAATTTGCTTTCTAGTTAGACACTTGCATCCCTTGTAGACCTTTTGGGCTTTCCTGGGGCACCCGAGAAGATTGGGTGATATTCTCTGCTTGAGCCTAAACCTCAGGAACTGCTGCAGAACTTCTGAGCACAGCGAGGAATGTAATTTCAGATGTCAATTACATTTTACATAAATGCCTGGAAACTGCAAGTGGGCTGTGCTTTGTCTTCCCCCAAAAGTTACTTTGGGAAAGTAGATTTACTTGTCTCTGGTCAGTGTAGATAATGGGGTAGGGGGAAGGATGTGATTTTTTTAATAATTTTAAAAGTAACCCTCCTAATAGTCCTTTTGGTTTATCTGAAAGACAAATGAGAAACAATATTAAGCATCTACTTGTAAATTATTGCTTAATAAATAGAGAAGTGAAAAAAAAATCAACTTGTTTCAAATCTTTAGGAATGAACTCAAACTTGAGAATTAAAAATATGGCATGAAAATAATTTTCATTTTTCAAACAGCTGTAAACCTAAGCAACTAAAATCTTTAAAAACAATTAAACAGAAAGTAGTTAATTTTAGTCAGTATCTTTTGTTGACCTGAAAGCCAGTTATGGCCTGATTTTCAAAAGTACTAGCAGCTGTATGTATTCAGCTATTCTGAATTCTGGGCCATGTTTTTTGTATCTAATATTTATATCCAAGTTGAAAAGTGTTAATCTTCATTATTGTGTCTCTTTTTTTTTTCTTTCTCGTCTGAAAAACTGAATAATAGCCAATTTAAAAATATTTTGAGATCCTTTGATAAAAGGCACTATATGAATGCAAATTATAACACTTTTAACATGCTGGTTTTTGGTTTATTCTTCTCTGTGTGGGAGTTATCAAATATGATTTTACTTTACAAAGTCATAGTTTTATTAATACAATGAAAATGAACTAAATAAAATGAACTAAATAAGAGGAATGTTCAAGATTTGATTCAGTTCTATGACAGCAGGGAAATTTTCACAATGAGGAAATCCATACTAAATTACCACCTTAAATCTCCTTGTGCATTTTTTTTTTTTATGCTGAGGATCTGTAAACTGCTGTTGGAGGTTCTCTGGGTGTTTGTGATTGTATCTTTACTGAGTATTTATCCCGAGTATGAGGCAAAGTCAGGTGACTGTCCCTGAGCTCACTGTTCGCTGAATTTAAATACTAAACCTGACTAATAGTTATGGTTGGGTCGTTATCCCAATCCTCAGTCACCTTCCATAATGGACAACGGAACAACGGACAGGATACAAGCTCAGACCCTCATGCTATATGAATAGATTTTAAAAGATAAGTTTACAGAACTATAAGTTGTTGACATGACTTTAAAACTGTCACCAACCATGGGAGCAGGTCTGTTGAACTGTTTCAGTTCACACAATGGAGATTCAGTTGACACATAGGATTCTAGCTGTTTGTCTTAAGGTGAAAATACAAAGACTCTTCATACTGAGAGCATTCATGGAGACACATATCCCATGCGTTAATTTGGATAGATTGGTCGGTGCAAAATATGGCTGGCCCAAAGCCCAGGCTGAGGCATGATACTACAGATGGAGAGTAAATAGATACCTTGACTATATCTGATGATATGGTTTTGAGACACCTTAATTCAAGCAGATTCACTTTTAAAAGATATCCACAAAAAAAGAATGCTATGAGCATTATCATTCTTTATTGCTTCCTCTCTGCTACTTGCTTCTCAAATATTCCCTTCTGCTCCATTTTCTTTCTTCATCCTCACTTCTACTGAAATGTCTTGGGTGGATTTCTGTGACTCCAGAATCTATTTATTTATATTTTCCTGTTCTTCTCTCTTTTCTTTATCTTTCTTCTTGGCTTCCAACATTCCTGTTACCTAGGGGAGGGAGCAGAGAAAGTCAAATCATACATATTATAGGAGTCTGCACCTTGCTTTCTTAGTAGCAGTAGTCAGAGAGAGGATACTGGATTAATTATAACCACATATCATGACCATCGTACACTCTATGTAGATCTGTCCCCAAGTCACTTCACCCACGTTAGGCAATAGGTTTGTGGCAGGATGTAGGCTTTGCCTAGAATGAGTGCTAGCACTTGAGAAAGATAAGCAGCTCAAGAGACCTGTAATGGAATATAAACAGTGATGTGCTGCCAACCTTTTCACCAACAAAAATTTTTCCCACTGGCTCGTGACAGAATTTATGTAGGGTGCATACTCTTGCAGAATAATGTCAAGGGACTGGCAAATGTATTCATTTGCTTTTGCAAGCAAACAAAAGTGCTCTTTAATATCCAAAGAAAGAGGCAACACCTGAAAAACTTCTAGTAAGTGTGCTTCTCTTTTGCATTGTATTCTATTTGTATCATTTGACTGAGAAAGAGGTTGAAGATGTTTTAGGAAATAACTAATGATAAAATCTGTTATATTTCAGAGCCAAGAAGATGATCTATATGAGCACCACGAATAAAAATCAGAATGAAATTTCGATTTAACAATAACTAGAAGGTCAGTGAAATACTGAAAAGGTGGAAAAAGTAATCTCGGTTTAATTTTTAGATTGGTGTCCAAAGGGCATTTGTGAGTGCATAGAGACCTTCATATCTATGTAATGACTTGGAATTTCAGAAGCAGTGACAAAGTACTGGTGGGATCAAGTGGGGCACTGAATCCATTTCCCTTCTGATAAAAGGACACCTAACGAATGTTTTATGGTGATCCAATAGAAAGTTTATTGTTTTTCCCCTCTGTGTCACACTCTTTGTACTGCCTTTTGTCTCCTAACACTCTATCATAAGCCAAAAACTTCAGGCAAAATTCTGCAAACACATATCAATATTTAGGAGAGACCAGAACTGTTCCCGTCTTACCACATTTTGGATTACTTTATAAGAACAGTGCAATGGACTTAGTGTTTGGTAGTTTGTAAAAAATGTTGTTATTTCTGTGCACACTGACACTCCACTGTTTTGCCATGCTCTACAAGAACAAAACAAAAATACTCTGGTTATTTAAATTCAAAGTATAAAATGAGATACAAAACTTGGATCTCCGCAATGAGGTCTGAGATGTTAGTCATCAGCATAATAAGCAGTGTACCCATTATCCCAGCTGCTTAGTTAACTAAGTTCATCACATGAATGAGGAAACACATTTAAAGGAAAAGTTTGAGAACCTTTCTTTTAACACTTTATTTTTTTTTTCTGGAGAACCTAGTCACTGGCAAGGATCCTGTCTTTTTAAAGGGGAATAAATAGGCCTGTGACAGAATCCATCCTATCTTGACAGTCACTTACAGTTGGTGTTTAAGGGCCAGGACTGATAGACAATAGCATATTGGGGACACTTTGCTGATTCTTGTCCAGATGGTATTTGTCGTAATCATCCATCAAAATCTCCAGTGATGCCAGTCTAAGGCCTTTCAACAGCAACTTTCTGCTTCAAAGATATAGCCCTATTTGTAGATTTTTTCTATGCTGCTCTGTGTAATGGTTCCTGAATGGTACTGGCAAAGAAATATTTCTTGTGAAATGCCAGAGATATTTTAACTGTTGTTCTAAATTGTTTGGAAGCTGATTGTCTGACTGTTCCTCACAACCCCAACACTACATTAAAAAAATATACTGCTCAACAATTTTTCAGTAAAGAGTGTAAAAGTGTGCTTAACTAGACAAGAATGTAGCTGACCCAACTTTTGCATTAGATTATACCTCATAGTTCAGGCATTTTGTCTGCCTTACAAGGTATTACAGGCGACAGTGTAAATGCAGATCAGAGCTGCAGTAGCAGAACACAACAGAACTAAACAGCTGATTTAATGAGGTAGGAATTTAACAAAATGCTTTATTCACAGAATTTGAGTGTTGAAGGACAAATGGTGTCCACAGTATTTCCCTCTGAATCTACATACAGAATCAAAACAGATTTCTGTATTATCTTAAAGTTTTCAGCTCAAACATTATCTACTGCTTCCAGATAACACTTTCTTGGATTAATTTTTCCTTTTGCATTTCTACATACTGAGTAATTAGTTTATGAGACACAAAAATATCTGGTGCTTGGTACACCAAAGATCAATATAGTCAAGGGATGGTCATGTTAGGGACTTGGAGAAGAGCATGCTACATGAAGTAGATGTCCATTCCTGCCTGGTGAGCCATTTGTGGGTAGACAGAGTTTAGAGCCTTCTTTGCATGCATGCATTCTTCTGCAAGGTACTCCTACAGGCAGAAAACATAATCCAAGAAATGGTTTTCATTGTAGAGACCTCCAGAACAAACCCAGTGACTCCAAGGAACTAGATCTTACATATTTTGACTGTGAAATAAAAATCAATTACTGCAAGCAGGTTAAAGTTCCTCACAGTCTGCAAAAGACAAAAGACTTGCATTCACCAGATTTGATTTCAACCACATACTGGATGACTCACTATTCACTGGAAATCTAACAACCTTATTGCTGCAATGCAAGAAGTCAGAGTGGATTTCTCCTTATCCTATATTGACTGCCTCTGACAAATCACTACTGTGATCAATTCCTTGTAGACAGCTGTTTTCAAAACAGCATTTCAATCTGAGAAACTGTGAAATTTTCAGGCTAGCAGGAAAAATTGCATGATCAGGTCTCCTTACACACTGTGGTCCTAGTTTGTTTGTATCAGTAAACGTTTTCCCTCTCAACAATGCTATTTCATCTGGCATGGTTGTGAAAGATGAATGTAAAAGTCTGATTCTGGTAAACATTCTGGGTTGCAAATAATTCCAGCATGGTTCCCAGTGCCAGAGATCTATTCTGGTAACTGAACCACTTCCTGGATGATGACACAGAGTGCACTGTCAGCAAGTTTGCTGATGATACCAAGATGGGTGGAGTGTCTGACACACCAGCAGGCTGTGTTGCCATCCAGCAAGACTTGGACAGGCTGGAGGATTGGGCAGGAAGAAATTTGATGAAATTCAACAGGGGCAAGTGTAGAGTCTTGCACCTGGGAAAGAACAACCCCAGGTATCAGTACAGGTTGGGGACCGACCTGTTGGAAGGCAGCGAAGGGGAAAAGGACCTGGAGGTCCTTGCTGATGGGAAGCTGACCATGAGTCAGCAATGTGCTCTTGTGGCCAAGGGGGCCAACGCCATCCTGGGGTGTACTAGAGGGGGGGTTGCCAGTAGGTTGAAAGAGGTTCTCCTGCCCCTCTACTGTGCCCTGGTAAGGCCACATCTGGAGTATTGTGTCCAGTTCTGGGCCCCCCAGTTCAAGAGGGACATAGAACTGCTTG
>JANHFX010011341.1:5049-18698 GCA_027560015.1 Chloroceryle amazona
ATGTGGTACTCAATAGCTTGCATAGTTGTGTTAACAACTTTGACATCCCTGTTGTGAAGAAAAAATAAAGTGGAATATGAGGACAGCAGAGGAATGGCACAGAGAACCTGCAAAAAACACAACAGGTTTGCAGAAATTCCTGGCTTCTCTCCCTACAAATCATGATTTGAAGTGGAGGGAAGACAATCCAGGTGGTCTGAAGACTGACTTAAGGGACTTGAAAAACAAGACAGAGATGGAGGAGCTGGGTAATGCAAAGTGTGGAGTGTTTGGTGTTTATATTTTTCATACTGGTGTCTTTTTCAAAGCAAGGCAACTTAAAAAACAAACAAACCCCACAAACATAGATGTGACAGGCTGCTTGCTTCTCTGCTTTCAGTGAAGCCTGGTGTTCCTAGTCCTTTAGGAGTAAGCTAATCCTTAGCTATAATGTCAAGTTGAAAAATTGCAGATGACATAAGTGCATCTAGCTGTGCTTTTGGAACGTACCAGATGTTTCTCAATTGTTTGGCATCCAGCTTTCACTTCTGGTGACACATTCAGGGCTGATTTGTTGTGCTGAAAGCAGAACCTAAAACTACTACGCTGAGTTTTAGCCATTCTAAAAATATTTGTAGGTTCTGTTCCTCCTTCCATCTTAAATTCTTGGTCTGAGGAGTAGCAAAGTGAGCTCAATTCTGCGCACCACATAGGAACTCGTGAAGGCTGATGGAATTTATTTAAGAAAAACTTCAGGTTGATTGATTTTTGAGGCAGCATTTTCCTCAGGATTTCTGTATCCAACTGTGTTTGAAAGTTGTTCTGGCTATTTTAAACCTCTCAAACTGAACCACCAGTTGTTCAAAATGCACAGAAGTGTTGTCAGTTGGTCACTTCAGGGGGTTTACTGCTCTTCCAACTTGCAATGAAGAGATTTCTATGCAAATATTGTTAGTCTCAGTGTACCCCCCAAAACTGTGGCAGAAAATCCTAACTGGAATGTGATCGTTGCTGTCGCAGTACTCAGTGCACAGTTCTCCAATGAATTTTTTAAAAATTACACATTTCTGCTTCTAAGGCAGATAATCTACAGAGCCTAAAAGACAAGTCTGAATGTCCTTTTAAGAAAGTCGGGTGCATTTGAGAACTTAAATTCTAGTTTCACTTCAACTGCTACAGCTTCATCATCACCTGGATTTTTACCTCCTTAAACAGTGCTGCTCTTACCATAGAAAAAATATGGAAAGGTATAAAAAATAAAACTCCTCTACAGGATTATGTCTCTAGCTGTTTGGGGTTTTTTGTAAGTATCTGTGGAACTGTTAGAAAGAATACCCTGGTCAAGAACAGTTCTTTTCCATCTGTTTTTTCATAGGGTAGAAAAAAAGAAATCTATATGCGACCACTGCTTGTTAGGTACCTTCGAGAGCCTCTGAGGGAATCTGGTTTGCTCTACAGCATTTCCACGGACTCTGTGCATGAACTTGGATGACAACTGTCCTTTAAAATTAGCATAAGAGTTTACATATATTGGCATATATATTTTCACTATGCTCAGGGCGCAGTAATTATCTTATCTGGATCTCCATACGTAGAGCACTGGATGATAGAAAGGTGGGAAAACCCAAGGTGGCTTGATTCTGAGAACATAGTTGGATGTGGTACTTAGGTGGAGCAGTTCCAAGAAAGCCACGTGGTTCTCAGCAATTTGGTTTTGCTTCCTACCATTCCAAAAATGGGCAATTTAAGTCATTCTCAGTATTTGGTTTTTAATGACTAGAAAATGGCATCAGTGAAAATGCAGGAATGCTGTACAGATGCTGTGAACCCGAGCTAGGATCACTAGTTACCTTTTACTGCTCTATTGTTGCAGTGTTAACAGTTGCCCATGTAATTTCTGTGGTCCCTCACGGAGAATATGCTGATAGTAAGGGTATGGCAAAGCATGTGGAAGGCGTAAGTCTGGTTCTTGCCTAATACTCACATAAAAAGTGACATTGCTTGCAAGATGTTAGGATTAGCTGGGAAAAGTGCTTTGCTGATAGTTGTTCTAAGGTAGCTGCTGTTCTCTTAATTCCCTTGCAATAAGACGACGACTTGCTTCTTGAAGTTTGGAGGTTGAAGGGGTTTTGCCCAATTTAAAAAGAGAGTAATGCCTACACCAATCAAGCCCCCACAAGCTAAATAGTATAAGCCATAGGAAAAGGTGGGTAAAATAGGAAAGTTATTGATCGGATGGAGGTTGAAGGCAGTGAATCTTTCGGGTTAGCTGTTTAATAATAATTATGAAACAAGCAAGCAATCCTTCAGCTAATCTTACCTAGGACACTTTACCTAGCTTCTTTCTTGCCGAGCAGATGACTCTCTTTGTAAAAACACTAAAGTGACTGAGTTGCCTTTTATCTCATGGCCTTATCTGAAACGGGATAATACTGAGCAGCACAGGTAAGGTGTAGCTGGTTGGGTTTCCAGTTCTAATTTCAGTTCAGCGGTTTTCATACAAATGGGCTTGCTCTGGCTTCACTGAAGCCAAAGTGGGGCTCCTATTCATAAGCTCATTGCTCGCTTTGGATTAGGTATAAACTAATTTCTCATTCTTTTGTCCTCTTAACTTCGTAATGGATTTGCTTTTATGTAGGAACAACAAATGCTGGGATATGATAACTTGCTTGCTTCTTGAACTTAAAGGGGATAAAGCTGCTTCACCAAAAGGCCGTTTTTATCTTGTTATCTCACAGTGGATTATGTAAGAATTGCATTTAAACCATTTCAGTACAGTCAGGGTTTTCTTCATCTGAGGATGACAGCATGACTGCTTTTTCCAGGGACTGTTGTGGCAAAAATATGACCATTTCTGTGTTGCTGGATATCACCTTTTGCTTGCTTTCTCTGAGAGTGGAGACAGTAAACCCCACGTTATTTACTCTTCTGTCAGCTTGGCATGCTGATTTATCTTTTGGTCTTGTATGTGGTATGAGGAAGGGATATGTGGTGAAGGGGCAGGGTGGATCCTCTACACAGCTCTGAGGGTCTGTGTTGCTGTTGTAAAAGCACATGACAGTGAACTTGTAAACCAAGGCAGAAATTGCAAAGAGAGGGGACTTGGGAAGGCTGTTAAGAGCAAGACCTGCTTGGTTGTTCTTCATAGGCTAAGCCTAGGTAAACGGGATCTTGCAATGATTGAACACCACCGCTGCTAAAACAAAACCCTACTCTTTCCTGTGCTTTCTTCTGAAGGTTAGAATCAAGTCTCCTGCTTCAGTTGCATCACCCGAAAAGATGCAATTAATAAACAGGATCTGATTGTGGAAAAAAGCAGAATTTCTTATTTCTAAAGTCTATCCACTAAATGGATAGCTCTAGAGTTGCAAGTGAATTGATGTATTGCATGAAACAAGGGAGATAAACTGTCTGTCTTCCCCGGGTCCTGGAGTCTAATGTGACAGTGGATAGTTGTGAAGGACTAGGCTTTTATTCTGGAGTGCAGCATTTCTGCTGGCAAAAGAACAATGTTGCTTTGATAAAATAAATGTTATTCTTTTGAGTAATAAGTCCTGTGATTGTTGTCACTCATCACTGAAGTAACTTTTTCCTGCCCATTCCCGTGCCTGAACTCCTTGTTCCTGGTGTACTGTTGAGTACTACTATGATCCTTGTGCCAAGGGCATCGACTTTTTTTCCTTGCCATTTAGGAACTAAACCAATGTCTGAAGTTACCTATTGCAGATACGCTCGAGCATGTTCTATTTCATCACAGGCTGTTGATAATGTCTACAGTAGCTCTTGTGTTGACTCTGTGGTGGGTGGTTTTGTTTTGTTTGTCATTGATTAGTTTTTCTTTACCGTGTCATTAATTAGAAATGAAGTAAGATGCTTGGTGATCGGTGTGCGGCCACGGTCATCCCCCTGCTCCCCCCCCGTGGGACTCCAGTGTTGGCAGTGTTTACCAGTGGGAGTTTCACAAAGCAAGCTGAGTTTACCAAGCAAGCAGAGGGAGGCAAAAATCCCAAACTGAATAGGAGCAGCACTAAATGGATAGCTCAACATGATCCTGGGTTGTTAGCCGATCAGCAGCCAGGTAGGGTTGGCTGAGGTAGCACAGGGAACTGCACACCCCATACAGCTTGGAGTCTGCTGCGTGACTGATGGACACGAGCTGAATGCAACCATTTCTCATATTTATCATCCAAGTGGAGCTGATAAGGTTATAAGAATTAAGACGGTGGATTTGGGGATTGAGTTAGATCTGGTGGAAGGCTGATTCTGTCACCTAGACTCCAAAGGCTTGTTGTTTTGGTTTGTTTTTTTTGTTTTTAAACTCTTGGACTTCTGGTTTAGATCTTAAGTGTCTGGAAAAAAGAGCTTTCTGCAGAAACCTCTCTGTCCTGTTCAGGAGTGCTGGCGTGTGCTCTGACAGGTTTGATCCTGTACAGTATTATCCCTGTGAGCATGCCAAGGCAGTATGCCATATGATGGGAACGCTGGGAAGGTGTAGCGGAGGACATGAGGGAGTTTTGATGAAAATCAGAAGAGGTAGCCGGAAGAAAAATGCTCTTTGCTGTCAGTCAGCCTGAGTAGCAAGGTGCAGTCCTGTGCTTCCAAGCGAAGCTTGCATGTTGTGATGAATTGGAGCAGTGTATTATCCTCTGAACTTCCAAGAAGTGGAGAGTGAGTGGCTGTTGGTGCCTGATGTGAGCGATGAACTGTCAGCAGTGGTTGTGGTGTGTATGAGCACAGCTTTAAAATTCTTCAGGATTTGTTATTAAACGCATAAGGTCTAAAATATTTTGTGATTATTTTCACTTTTCCTGATGGGTTTTTTTGAATGTAGACCTTCTTTCTGTGGATTGGTAGTGGCTTTCCACTTCTCCCCCATCCTGCAGTGTGTGTGTGTTTGTGTGTGTGCCTGGGAGGCAGAGCTGTGACTGAAAGCAAATCAGATGGTGGGATTGTGATAAAACCATGTTATTTTCAGTCAGTGTAGCGTGGGTGAGATGCTAGACTAAAGATGAGCTTTCTGTGGAAAGTGAGAACTATGGCACGTAACTCTGGGATACTTTTTTTCCCCTCTTCTTTGCTTTTGGCTTTCTATGAACCTTCCCAACAGCTGAAAAACCTGGCTTTTGCACTTAACTAGAACCGTATAACAAAGCCCTGAAGAAATTTCTTTGTGTCTTTTCTGAGGCTATACATAAGCAGAGATGATGTGTTTCTGAATATTTAAGGTATGGTTTGAGGTTTCTCCCTCTAGGGTTTATGCAAAGATCGTCTGCGACAGCAAGACAGTCGACCTGCTTTGTGTTGGTTTCATCAAGTGAGAAAATAACTGCGCGTAATGTTTCTCTGATGTTCACAAGCAATTCTGTTTTCAGTGATGCTCTTCTTTGTGAGAAGAAGGAATAGTCAAGGGATGATGCTGTACCTTATGTTTTCATTGTATAACTTGCCTAGGAGCAAAGTGTGTGTGTGGAGGGGGTTTAAGACAGTGAATATCTCTGGCATCTGGGTGACATTATGAACAATAAAATAACTATGAAAATCAGCTGGAATTTCATAAGCAGCTAAACTGTGACCATCTAGGGCATGCTGAACGAAAAGGCCGTGTCTGAAGTAGAACATGCGAAAATGAGGAATGTCCGTACAGTCTGGCAAGAAGCCAAGTGCATACTGAATTAGGTCACTGCTTTAAGTGTGAATGTTTCCCCACTTTAGAACATACTCATCCTTTGCAACAAGGAACCAAAACAGAATGCTAATATAATAATAACAAATTTAAAAGCATTTTCAATTAGCATGCTGGTCTATTCCCTTGCGCTTAGAGAATCAATGAGCTCTTTTGTAAGCAAGAGAAACATTTCCATAGTTGAATATACATAAGGCCCTGGAAATGCAGAAAGAATAACAACCAGTTGCTCGGGAAAACTCTTAAATTTTTATAAGCATTGTGTAAGAATCGGATATCTTGTTCTTTGGAGATCATAGGCAGTATTGCACGCAGGCTCGTTTGGAAGAATTGAAATAAAGTCAAATAGCAGCATGTGCAATTTAAAGGTTTGGAACGTAATCTTTAAACACTGAAATGCTGATCTTCTGAGTGATTGCTTATTTCCACGTAGCTTATTTTTCTTTTTTATAAGCTTCAGAATGTACTGTGTGACACTGAATTGATTTTCTTGTTGTGATTCTTGGGCTCCCGCGTGCTTTTGTGAATTCTGGGGTTTCACAGCCTGCTTTCTCTTGTAATCACCTTCCACAGCCTGGATGTAGTTGCTGGAATTCCTAAAGTAGTGCTGTGCCAGACTTAATTCATATCAACTTTGGGTTGTAAATACGCAAAGGTAGTGCTTTTCTGAAAAGAAGGGATAATGCAATAAAGGGCTTGTAAACACTCCTTTTCTGATGAGGAGAATTGAGATTCTTACTGACTTCACTCGCTCCTTGAAGGATGTAGGATGAAATCTGTGTCTTGAGTCCTTTATGATGACTCCTCTTAGAAGAAGTAATAGTGTGGGGGGGGAAGGAGTTGTCCAGATTGGCTCAGTCCCCACTGCTTCAGCAAACTAACTCCCCCCTTCAGTTCTCCATGTGCAATTTAAAACTTTACTGTTGTTTAACAGAACCGGTTGCACAAACATTCCTTGCTTTTAAAGGCCACAGGGAAGCTGCAGGGGAGGAAGTGGCTGCGTTTTGACAGTTTCCTTTCGACCCCATAAAGACAAATAGGCAAGACCTATCTGTATGCAAAAAGGCTGTCCTGTTAATAAGATTGCTTCTAGCTCCCTAGACAAGGGTTTCTGCTAATGAGGGAATAATTAGAGCCTGGAAGGAAAAGAGCCAGCGAGCTCACTACAGCCCACCCCGTGTAGTTTCCATTGCTTGTTGCCTCTCTGCTGTAAGCACCCCTTAAGGCAGTGTTCCCCAAACCAGCCTTCTAGGGTGAATAGGTGAGGTAGGCAGGCTCAGAACTCTGCAGTTAGTCATGATCTGTTGTTCTTGGATTGGTGGTGCGATGCAAATGGCCAATCCCTGTGGAGGCATGCTGACTTTCTTAATCCATCCTTATCACAATGATGTACATTTGGCCACAGTTAAGAAAGCTAAGAACAGAGTTTTCTTTCATTGCCCTCTGCTATTGTTGGAGAAAATCTTAATCTCCTGGTATATTGTGTCCTCTTGACACCACATCAGGAAATCTCTTGTCCCTTGCTTTGAAGACATGAATGTGACCTAAAGAAAGTTAGTGACTTATCAAAGTTGAACACAGGGCAGGAATTGAATAAAGGTCTGCCAGGCTAATGTCCCAGCTTCGGGGGGTGGGGGGGTGTCTATTGCTTGATGTCAGTAACTGATTGTTTAATAAAGCCCATGGCAGCAGGAGATTGTGTGACTTGGGTGGCTTTAAGTTAGAGGTTCAGTTGGGTTGGCTGCACTGTACCATGGCAGCCCAGATAATCTCTTCAAACAGCCTTAACATTAGCTTCTGCTTTCTTGTACCTGCTTTCCTTTTCTTTAATTATCCCTTAAAAGTGAGGAGAATGGTAAAGGAAAACTAGAAAAGTTCTATTCTTTGAGTCCTGCGGAGCTGTGAGACTCCACCCTGCTTCCTACCCTGTCCCCGGTACCAAGAGCAGCTCTTGATAACTTGTCGAGCCCAGTTCTGTAGTGGTAGGGTAACTGTGTTGTGCAAGGTTTAAAGAAACGTATGGTTCTTGATGTCATTAATCATGGCTTCACCTTTTGTGGTTTAACAGAACAAGACTTCAGAAAGCAATCTGAAAAAACATCGTATGAGCAACTTAAGGTACTTTAGGTACTAAAGAAAGCTTGGGATGATTTTACGTAATTTCTATGAAACATTTTTATCCTGTAGATTTTTATTTCTTTTTCTTCTGTCTCCCGTGATCTGCCACATCTGGACCCCAGTCAGAGGTCTGAGGATACATCTGGTGTTGATCAGTCTACAGGCATTTAACTTGCATTTATATAATACTTTTGTGTGGTGAGGAGTGACTAACTTATGTCCTGTTGGGACTTAAAAGGATGTCAGCTAGAATTCAGTTGATAAAACTTACTTATTTTATGCCAAAGCGTCCGGTAGCTTTACATAAGCTTAAAAAGCTGCAGTTTCGGTGAACTGTTCCCTTTAAGCTGCTGTATTAAGAATTTCTATGTAATGGATCTATTTTTTTCACCTGAACAGGCTCATAGGCAGGAACTTCAGCCCTAGAAATACTACTAACTGCTTCAAGCAGTCCTGTAGACTTCAGCTGGATGACTCCAAGGTGTGCAGCTCTTGCAAAATGTAGCGTGCGTGATGCACGCGAACCTGGGATCAGCTATGGCAGGCGTTGCTGTTGGTGGTGTGAATAAATTGTTTAATCTTTCAGGCCTTGTAATGGCAGCTTTCTTGCAAATAAGGTAGCTGAATATCCTGATAGCACTGGTATGTGGTACCTGGTTCACCCTAAAGCAGTATCCCCATTTTGGAAGCCGAATGGGAAGGGAGAAATGCTGCGAGGATGTATTTGGGTGGAAACATTGGAAGGTGTTGTAAACACATGGACTACGTCATGGCCTTGTGACTTAGTTTAAGGACGGAGGAAGATGGGATTTGTGGCTGCTGGTGCTGTTAGGTAACAGTCTGCCCAATCTGTATTGGGATATCAGAGCGGGCAATTTTTTTCTCCTCTCATAAGCATCCTAAAAGTAAACTGAAGTTACACAAGTCCCAGAACTTCCCCCAAACAATAATTACACAACGTAGTTTAAATGGATGTAGAACTCACAGATACCTGGATAAATTTAAATGAGCTTCACTTATTTTCTACAAACAACATGTAAGTAAAATTATTTTATTAATGTTAGAAAGAAGACTAGCGTGACTTGAGTTTAGTTCTTAGCTCTTTATCACAGCATAAAGAACTAAATCATCAAATCCCATAAACTATTTTGCTGACTACTGGTGCTGAGTAGGATTTTTGGTATCCTCCTCTTGCATAACTGTGGTCTTTTTCCCAGCAGTGTAAGTGGGTGACCCATGCAAATGGTCAACGCCTCTTCGTGCTGGCCTACCCAGATCAAAAGGTGGAGATGTTAGTCAGTGGATAGTCTGAGTCTTCCTCTCGTCAGGCAGGAATTGGGGTTTGAATTTGAATTTCTGTTGAACTTGCCGTATTCTGAAATACTGTTTCTGTCAACTTTGATGTTTACATCAGCAATACTTTACTCACGGGTGAATAATCATTCCCTAAAAGACGCTTACTTGAAGTAAAAGCAAATGGAAACGCAAGCTGCTGCTTCAGAGTAGTTCCTGGAATCTTTTTTTTATAGTTTAGAGGAGTAGGAAGAGCATGGGCTTTGGTGGTGGTTTTCTCCTCCCACGGAGGAACAAAACAAAACGAAAACAACGAAGGAATGGGGGAGTTAAAGCAAGTAAGAGATGATGAGAGTGTAAGCACTCCTACTGCTTTAGCTAGCTATGTGAAAAATGTATTTCATTAGACTGAAGTCTAACAAGGACTGATTCCACGTTGCTCTTTTCCAGACACTGTGTCTCAGGGAATCACTGATGGGTAATGCAGTGGAAAGAAATAATGTTTTCTCTCTCTCCTTTTCCCACCCCTTCCCCCAGCAATCCGTGTGTTACAGCTTTGTTATGTTTTTCCAAATGATCGGCTGCTTTGTAGTTCTAATACGCACCTTTCTTTTAATTTTAGGTTCTGTCTTCATTTTGCTGACTCAAACCGCAAATTACAAGGAAAGGAGGGGAAGTGAAATAAAATACTCAAAGTGCCAGGAAAAGCCAGACTGGCCAATGAAATTCACTGTTACTAAACTGTAGATTGCTCTCCCTTACACATAATGGGAGAACAAAATTGCTGTTGATTCAAAGCTTATAAAATTACTTCTGCAGAATTGCCTCCCTGAACTTCAAACAGGCGAAAACCCTGCGACTAGGCTTAGAATAGAGAATGGAAATATGAATCAGTGCTGGTGTCTTCCACCTTCTTCCTCCTCTGCAGGATTTTTTGGTTGGGATAGGAAATCCTGAATAAATTGTATGGCGTCAACCGAATTTACAGTTGATGGTTATGGATGACGTAGGAACTTCAGATTTATGTCTCTGCAATGACACCCGATTAAGGCAAAGGTTGAAAACTGCTCATCGGCTACTTTATCACAACTCGTGGTAACTACGACGGTCATGCTTTCTCCCTAAGATTTGAACTCTGGGGTGATGTTGCCTGGAAGGCCTGAGCAGATAAGCCATCATTTTGGATTGGAAACGGAAATCGTATGAGAATGTCCAGAAGAGGCTTAGTAATCCAAGCCAGGACTCGTTGGCTGTTAGTGGGCCTTGCTTTACTATTCAGTTTAGTCTTGCTCATGTATTTGCTCGAGTGTGCTCCACAAACAGACGGTAATGGCTCTCTACCTGGTGTTGTAGGTGAAAACATGGGTAAGGAATACTACCAGGCTCTCTTGCAGGAGCAAGAAGAGCATTATCAAAACCGTGCTACCAGTCTGAAACGTCAGATTGCCCAGTTAAAGCAAGAGCTTCAGGAAATGAGCGATAAATTGAAATCTCTGCAGGAAAAAAAGAGCCCCAAGGTCAACGGTATGAACTACCAGGGCACCAAAGAGCAAGCGTCCAATGATCTCCTAGAGTTTCTTCATTCCCAGATTGACAAAGCTGAGGTGAGCGTGGGGGCCAAACTGCCTAGTGAATATGGTGTCATTCCTTTTGAAAGCTTTACGTCCATGAAAGTATTCCAGCTGGAGATGGGGCTTACTCGGCATCCAGAAGAGAAACCTGTTAGAAAGGATAAACGAGACGAACTGATGGAAGTTATTGAGGCTGGCCTAGAAGTTATCAATAATCCAGATGAAGAAGATGGACAAGATGAAGATGATGGAGTAGGAGAGAAGCAGCTGTATAGTGAAAATGATTTCATAGAAGGTATGTTCACTACGTGCTTTCCAGCCAGTTAACAACATGTCAAACCACACATTTAATGGTGTTTGTATTTTGAGGGGGTTCACCTACCTGAATGTAGTCTTGAACAGGAATTACACAGTAAAACTGCTACTTCTAATGATGAGAATATTACTGCTTTGTTACATTCTGGTTTACATGGGGAGCAAGAAATCCATTTCAGAAGGGCTCACCACGAGAAGTGTACAGGGGAAGTTGTAACCGCTTAAAATCCCAAGGCATTCATAACTGATTGTAACTTAAGTCAGTGTGGCACAACTGCTTATGGTATTAAATAACTGAAAGACTTCAGTGAAACTGGTGGCAGTAGGAGGAAGAAATTGATTCATCTTTCTTGTTCAGCATAATGAAGCTATTAAGTGCGAAGCTGTGGGGTTTTTTTTTCCTTCGCTCATCTCTATGCCACTTTCAGTTACTATTCAGGCCTTCGACTCTCACAGAGCTGACATACTCACACTGGAGGGAGAGCACTGCTGGGCTGATGTGTTCTGGTCGTGTCAGCTGAAGAACTTAGTATCCCATGAAGAGTCTTACTCAGGATACCAGTTATGGGGTTCGCTGAGCTGTTCTCTTGTGCTCTGTTTAGTTCTCTTTTAGTGCTTGTAGATTTAATCGAGAACACATTATTATGAAAAGAAAAATAGCAGGTATGCTTTCAGCATTTAGTGACACCCTTCAAAGATGCATTATTGATAATTCCTGTTGGCTTTCAAGGTACAGTGTAAGCTGATGGAAATAACTATTAGAAAAAAACCTGCCCTAGTACCTCTTTTTTGTATTTACAGTATTGAAGACAGTTCATGCTGCCAAAAAAAAAAAGGGGGGGGGGGGAAACAACACCAAAAGTTGGACCATGTTGTAAGGGCATTATTGTAAAAGGGATTCTGGATCACAGCAGTACCGATGTCTGCACTATTAAGCAAACACGTGCTAGAGAAAGGTACTGTTGGCCTTGAAATAATCAGTTCTTTCAGTCTAAGATGATGTAATTGGTCTCTAGTGCACAAAGTCTCTACTTTTAACAGCTACTGTGTTCAAAGCTTTATGCAAGTACTCTTCTTCTTCATTCCAAAGGCAGGGCAGAGTGTGGAATCCACTCAGCTGTCACAGTCCAACACAGCCAGCACACTGTTAGGCTCTTAGTACAGTTTTCACTTAAACCCATATTATTTTGTCTGGAAGTAGTCATTCTTGCAGTCTTAGTTGTTTTCTTTTTGTATTAAGTGTGCAGCTGCTTTTCTTTTACTGTTTCAGATACTGCTTATACTCTACTGTATTTTTTTGTTAGCAGTACTGAAATAGCCGTTCATTTTTGTTAGTGTACTGCTTTTAATGAGTGCAGACCTCCAAGAAATCAAGGAGATGTAGGACCTTAGAACTGTACTTATACCTCTTCCTCTGTTCATGCCAGTATATTGATAATTGGTTTTGGAAAGTTGAACAGGTTTCCTTTTGCTGTAAAGGCAATTTCTTCAAGTATAGGTTACAGGAACCGTACAAAAAATATACAGCACTTAAAGTGTATGTTTTATGCTGTAGCTCATATGGGTGTGTTAGCAATTGGCCACGGTGATATATATATCAGTGTCTTGTTTCAGACAGATGTGGGTTGTGTGGGTATTCTGTTTACACACATGTGAGAATACTACTGACTGATTTAGACACTGGGATGGAAAAAAAAAACAAACCCAGCTTCTGAATATTAACCCTCCCCCCCCCCCCCCCTTCTTCTGTTCCAAAACTTAGAGGTAAGAAGTGGAACCAGTTGGTAGTGGTACCTGCAGGTCCCCTGCCCTGCAGCCCTGTGACTGGGCTCTACTGCACTACCACAGCTGTCAGTTTGTGCATCCTTGTCTGGTGGAAGTGCAGATGGAAAGTTGATGTTTTTCCATTCAGCCAATACTGCTCCCTTAAGCTATCGTAAACTGAGGGGTTCAAGGTTCATTGGTTAATCTACTGGAGGCATAACAGTCCTTGTAAATGTCCTAAGAGCACCACTGAATTATTTTGGGGTTGGCGTTGCTCATATAGAGAAACGGTTTGTTCAGTTTGGTTTGAGTTAAAACAAAGAATTTGTCACTAAATTCTTCATCCTCTTCAATTGCTAGCAATTGTTTTGTAATAAGTGATTTAGGACTAGAGTTTTATGCCATTTGAAACAAGAGACTGAGAAACCTGGTGCGTGGCTTGCTTTTGAGGGGATTTTTGCATCAGAGAAAACTGATAATGAATTATCAGTGTGAATTAGTTAATGCATAGCCATCATATTTTAGACTTAATACAGGTAAACTGATTTTGCTTTTGTTCTGACTTGCAGGGAATTTTTTTCTCAAAACTAACATATCTATCTCCAAAAACTTACCCACCAAACTGTGCCATAATATAAGCTAAACTGAAACAGGCGTTTTTATGCTAGAAGACTTCTGGCTTTCTACCTCAGTAGGTTAACTTTTCATGTAGGTAAATGTTTGGTCCTGGGAATTATTCCAGCTATTTTCCTAGATGTTAGACGAACCTTGAGCTATGTAATCTTCTGTGGTAAGTACTTTTTAAGTTGTATTAGTAAATCCTTAGAGAATTTGGTGGCTGTTTTAAGTTTCAAATCTGTCTTATAGACAGTTTTACCTAATGATATCTCTTCATTACTACTGAACGTGTGAAGTTCTTCCCCAGC
>JANHFX010011341.1:26738-49605 GCA_027560015.1 Chloroceryle amazona
TTTCCAGGGAAAAAGGTTTTTTATCCTGTGGTATTCAGCCTTTATAATCCTGCTGTTGTCTATGCCAACCAAGATATACCACCCCCCGTGGAGCAACAATTGGTAAGCAGCGTGATTTATTCTGGATAGAATTACTTGTGCTTTGTATTAAAACAAATGTAAGTCTAACTTAATAGTCTGTCTGGGATATCTTATGACCTTTGGCAGTGGGTATCTAAACACTTTTCTCTGTTACGGGCAAAGAAAAGCTTATCAAAACTCCTTCTTAGAGAAACTTGGAGTTCTACCTAGATTTAAAAAAAAAATAAGTGCTAGTAATTAAATGATGTTGGTAGATTTGATCTAATGCTTAAATGCTGTCTTGGGAAGCCAGTTAAAAAAAAAAAACAACAAACAAACAAACAAAACCACACACACACACAAAAAAAACCAACACACAACAAAAAATACCCAGATGAAGAGTGTTTGATAAGCTTCCCTCAGCATTGATGCTCTTTCCTAACTACCAGAGGTAGTTGAGGGAAGCGTGTCATGTAACTCGAGGTGGGATAATACGTTCTGTCGGTCGCATTTTTGGTGCTGTGGACATCTGTACTCTGTACAGGTTGTTTCTTGACCTTTGCCACTCAATACTTGCCAGAACCATTGGCTGTTAGCCTGCTAGCTTAATCTTGCTTTTGGAATGAGAAACACTGCTTTTAGGGAAGCTTGTAGTCAAAATAATAAATAAATCCTGGAGATATTCAAGATGATAGGTGTATGACTACTTTGGGCTTCAGGAGAAAGAAGAAAGTACTGCATTTCTGGGTCTGTGTTGCCTGAAGATGCAGTGGCCGTGGTCAATATGCAGCCTGACTCTTTCAGGAGACCTCATAAATGAAGTCAGGTTTTGCAGCTGGGACTTCTGAGATAGACTGGTTTGGAGGAGAGGAGGGAGAGTGCAACAGAGCTTTACTAAAACAGAAGTAAAAAATGATAATCCTTACCTTCTACATGGTTTGCAGGGATCCTACTCAAAGTAGGAGGGAAGCTTTTGCATATGGCCTCAGGTAATCGCAGCCGAGAGAGGGGAGCCCCTGCCTGACATCTCTGCTCTGCACAATTTTTTAATCAAATGACTTCACAGTTGCTGGCTTCAATGCCCAAACTTACTTTTCTTGTCATATCACAACAAGAAGAGACAAATGTGGCCTTAGAAATTGTGTAGGAATTGGAGTATTGAGAACGGGTGATACGGCAATAGATTACCAACAATTAACTGCTTGGTCTGAGCAGATCCATAGAAAATAGGTGAATGTGGACACGACGGTGGCAATAAGTAGTTGGAACTGGCTAGTGAAGACTGAAGGGAGGAGCAGGTAATTTAGGAAGCCCCCATCTGTGCGTGGCACAGGAATACTAGGAGTGTTCTCTGCTGTATCCTGGACCGATTGGAAGAGCTTGGCTTCCTACAGAACCAATTGTGACGTACCTCCTTCAGTGGATTTTGGGTTTCAAAGGGATGTCGTTTTAAAATTGCAGGTGCATAAGAAGGATTCTGGTTTCTGGCGGGATTTTGGCTTTGGGATGACTT
This sequence comes from Chloroceryle amazona, assembly GCA_027560015.1. NCBI lineage: Eukaryota > Metazoa > Chordata > Aves > Coraciiformes > Cerylidae > Chloroceryle > Chloroceryle amazona. Next base: position 28,312 of record JANHFX010011341.1, read on the forward strand.
GTCAATATCGGACGGATTTTCTGACTGTTGGTAAGGTGAAACTGTAAAAAAAGTATATCTTGTTTTTGTTTAGAAATTGATTTTCTGTTCTTACCCACTGACAGGAAAGTAATGCATTTATTTCTGTTATTTCCCCAAGCCCAGCAGTCAGTCTTGCTTGCCAAGCTTGACCAGTGAATTAAATTAGTTTTCCTAGATTTTGATGTCCCATCTGATGAGCGTTTGTCAAAAGTCACCTTATTTTTAGTAGCAACATTTCAATGTAAAACTTCTCCAGTCTTTCATTTTTTATACATTGTGACTGTCTGAAGCAAATGAATCTAGTTTAAGAAACTAACCTAGACAAGAAGCAGCATTCCAATTCTTTCTTTTTGATAACCCCGAGTAGTCGAATGTCGTTCGAGGCTTCAGCAATGTGCTTTGGCACCCCCCTGTGGCATGCGGTTAAAACTGAGTGTGCTTACATTTGGAAGACCATCTTCAAGACAGTTTTGCTCGGTGCCATGACATAGCCCTACGTGCTGTACGTTGGCTGATCTCTAACAGCCTGGTCCTGGAAAAAAGAGAGAACTTAAAATGGTGAAGCAGCTTCCTTTCTTTTATCCAGCTTTTTGAGCAATGACCTATGGAGTAATTGCTGGTATTTTTACAGAGGGCTTTTCATATGGTGCATGACTGCTTCACGTTCCAGCTGCAAAAATCCATTAGGATTGCTAAAAATAACCCAAAAGCCAGTGAGGTTTGTGCCACAGTTTTCTGCAGCTGTCACATCATGCATGATGCCATTTGGAGATGCTGTTCTAAGGGACTTTCTGAAGTGTATGATCTGTGTCCCAGGCGGTTTCCACTGCCAAGGATGCGGTGTGCTTGAAGCTCCTCTCCCTCAATTTGGCATGCTTTGGCATGGAGAACTTCAAGTTAATTGCTCCCAAATTTCTGGTGTGTCATACCAGGTTTGTTAGTATAAAACAATTAATAATGGTGTTAATAAAACCACCAGGAGTGTTGCTTTTTTTTGCCTGTGTGCCTAACTAACATTTTCTGACCGTTACTGTTTTTCTAGGGGGTTTTGACTTGGAAGTGAAAGGCTGGGGCGTTGAGGATGTTCATCTTTACAGAAAGTACTTGCACAGTGACCTTATTGTGATCAGGACACCGGTCCCTGGTCTCTTTCACCTCTGGCACGAGAAACATTGTGCGGACGAACTCACTCCCGAGCAGTATCGCATGTGCATCCAGTCCAAAGCCATGAATGAGGCCTCTCACTCGCACCTCGGGATGCTGGTCTTCAGGGAGGAGATCGAGACTCACCTCCGTAAGCAGGCTTACAGGACTAACAGCGAAGCAGTGGGTTAAGTGTCGCTCCTGTGACATTTGATGACTTCAAATTCACAATGAACCAGCATCATTTTACAGCCTTAATTCAGCTTAAAAATGCAGTGCCTCTCTTTTTCAGTGAAGAAGAGTTTAGAGGGTTTTTGGTTCCTGTATTTGTTTTCTGGGTAATTCTATTACCCACATATCCTTGTGAGTTCAAGCACCTCAAATTGGGAAGCGTATGTAGCTCAAGGAAAGAGTCTTCAGTATTGATTGGAAAAAATCAGTGGAATGTACAACCGAACACTTTTCCACATGGTACATTTCAAGTCCTATATTTGCATTATTTCAACTATTAAATTAAATAATCTTTTGTGTTGTCTTGAGTATTTTCAGTCTGTATGGCTCACTGCACTGTGACTTTACGCTGCGTTGTAGAAACGAGAGAAAGGTGTGAAGAAGAATCTCTCCATCAGAGGTATACAGGACGTGCTGACTGGTATGACAACTGATCAGGTTGCTCATTTCACAGCAAGAGCTTGCTGCTGCTTTTGCTTTATTAGCAGACATTCCCACTGACGAATATAGAATAATTAATGTGAAAGAGGGGAATGGCAGTATTTTAAAGTGGAGCTTTAGGGTGTATAAGGTCATTTCCCAGTGCAAAAGACACCCCACCTTTCCGTCTCCTTGATGGATCACACAAGTTGGGAACGTGTTTTAGCTGGGCACTTCTGGGTCTGGTGTTTCCTGGTCGTAAATGCCATATCCCAGAATGCCTTCTATAAACTGAGCTATGCTATTAAATTTATTTGTTTAAAGATTTTTTTGGCCCCGCTCCTCATCCAAAGGTCTCATCTCTTCCTTTAAGTTGAGGAACCATCTCTTCATTCCTGTATAAATTTATTAGAGACCAACTTGCTATCAAGCCAGTATTGTCCTTTTGCTTTCTTTTTCTCTGTCTGGCATTTTCCTAACATGTTTTTGGAAGGCAGTCATATACTCATAGCTGCTTCAGTGACTGAAAAAACAAGTGCTATTATAGCCTTTCTCCATGCAGTGCTCTCCATTCTACTGATTATTCTAGTAGCCTTATTCTTCACTTTTTCAGTTTGAAGGAGTTTTAGGGCTTTTTTGTTGTTGTTGTTGTTGTTTTCCTCTGTTGTTTGTTGTTGTTTGGGTTTGTTTTTTATTTTGTTTTTGTTCTTTTGGTTGGTTTGGGTTTTTTTGAGCACACATAAGCAGAATTATGCTGTGGTCTCATTAGTGCCTTGTACAATGGCACTATTACTTCCCTGCTTTCCTTTTGGGATGCATAAACAGTTTAAATTCAGGCAGGTCATTTTTCTTCATGTTGTCTTACATGCTACCATATGGCATGCCTCATTTTTAATACCTTTGTTCATAGCATGAATGCTGAGAATGCTAATTCAACGGTTAAACCATTCGCGTGGCCTCCGCTGAATTTAGAAACAGTTGAAAACCCTTCTCAAACGAGGTAATTAAGATCTGTTTATGAATTCAGTTTGCTTCAAGAATTCTGAAGGCAACTAAAGATTAAAAATGGTTGATTTCTGAATAGCAGATATGCTCTGCAAATAGTTCTGGGCACTGATTGTTTTTACATGTACATAAAATTTGCCTTTCTGTAACTTATTGTGGAGAACAGTGTACTGTATTGTACTTTGAATGAAGAGAAGCATTGCAAGACTGCTTGCAATTGATTTTCTCAATATAATAAATGGATTTTCTGCATTTTAGAAATTGCTTTAAGCTCTTTCTTTCAAATAAGTTTTTCCAATAATATTTTACAAGGCAGATGACACAGCAGAGTCCAGTAACAGTATGTGCAGTAAGAAGTTGAACCGGCTCATTTTTGCATCTCAAGTGTCTACCCAGAGCAGACACAAAAGTGCAGAGTTAGTTCCCCAGATGACAAAAAGTAAGATAACATCTCGTAGAAGTTTGTGATATCTTGGTGGTTCCTAATAAAAGTGGTAAGGTTCTCGTGAGGAAAAGATTAGATACGTAGGCATGCTGATTTGGGGTAAAGATAGATAAGTGGCACCTTCTGCTGAGACTCCAGCCCTTGCAACTTAAGCTGCCACTGCTGTCCCAGCTCTGCTGCGTAAGAATAAGCGTCAAAAATGCCTCTCACTGACGCTGCCAATGCTTGGTGTGCACTGGAATGGCTACTTGAGGTAGTGCAGAGGTGTTGAGCGTTGCTGCGGCTCAGCTGGCATGGCTCAGCCACTACCCCAGAGGGATCCTGCTGCTCTAGTTTGTTTGTTTTGGAACCACAGCAGACTGCTGACACCGAGAGCCAGAGCTCTTGCTAGTTTCCACTGCGTGGTGGTGCTTATCAGCAATGGTGAGGAAAGGAAAGAGAGCAGCGTCAACCGCGCGCATCTGGGCGATCAAAACCAGTGTGTGGTGTCAATGCTAGAAGGCAAGCATGGAGTCTGGAGCTGAATGCAGTCAACAGGAGCCCCTTTGGAAAATGTTTGCCATTCATCATCCCAAAATGCGGGAGTGAATGCATTGGAGTTAAAAGGAAGTCAGAACCCTCGCAGATTGTTAGTGTCAGGGTTGGGTATTGACACAAGTAGTTCAAATGACAGGCTATCTAAGGACTCCTGAACTTGCAGGGGCTCTTGCAGGGCTGGTCTTTCTCTTGTCTTAGGTGACTACCCTGCAGTAACTGCCTGGGTGAGAGCTACTGCTCTGGCACACACCAGCCAGGCAGCTGGTTAGGAGCAGAGACAACCATCACCCACTGCATTCCTTACAACAGCCAGAGATCCTGGTACGAGCTCTCTCCTGTGCTAAGTCAATGTGAGGTACTCCCAGCCTAATGATGCTAACAAGAAGAACGGTTTGAAGTGTGAAATCTCCTCCGATGCTTTCTGCTGCTGTGTGGTACTGGATTTGGTACACAAACCTCACGGCGGGGGAGATGGCTTTACTGCTAACAGTCAGTCTGGAGGACATTTACAGCAGGAAAATACTTGGCTGTAATAGTGCTGTACAGGTTGGGGAGTAGCTTATTAGCAACTTTGACATCAGGAATCAGTTACTTAAATGCTCTTATGATTTACACTTTGCATTTCCAGGGAGTTTATTACTAATCGTTTACATTCATGTTCCCTAATGACTTACTGTTTTACCTACTCATTTGTCTCCATTATATAATTAGATGAAAAAAATCATAAATAAGTACCTTAAACTTACAGCTTTTAATAATCTTCAAGTAGAGGGGGGTTTTAATTCTAATTCTCAAGTATTTTAGCTTCTGGTTTTGGGCTAGGCTACAGGCTTTGACTATTTAACTAAAAAAAAAACCCAAACATTAAAATTCTTACTTGGGATAATGATGAGTCCTTCAGTGAATTAATAGGTATTTTTTCCAAAGAAGATGTGACATTTTCCTGTAAGCAGGGCCCTCACTGAAATGAGCTAACTGATCAATGTGACACGGATGGATTATTTTGTCTGTTTTAACAGGGGTTCCTCAGAAGAGGACAGGATGCTTTATATATCCCTAAGGATCCCAAAAGAGACAGAGTCAAGGTTGAGACCTACAAGTTGCAGAGAGAATGACTCTGTTTACTGTGCTGCTCCAGAAGTCATTCAGATTTATACAAATACATCATAAGAGCACCTCGTGGGGACTGCTTTCCTGCTCATCTCCTGCTTTTCATCATTCTTTGCCTGGGAGCTTCTCAGGCAAAAGGTCCTCTGGAAGAGCTTCCTTGCTCCTCTGCCACAGTCTTGGGGAAAGGGAAGAACCCATTGCAGGACTCCCAGTTCTGCAGTTGCTACGAGTTACTGCTGTGTTATCCCAAGGCAACCAGTGAAGCCTCTTCTCTTCTATGTGGCTGTGGCTGACAGTGACACTTTATGCTCCTGAGCAGTTAACACAAAGGTGAATCGCTGACCAGCACTGGTCAAAAATGCATGAGTCTGGAGAGCAGTTTGTTCTCTCCAATTACACGTTCTCTGTAAGTGTATTATATCCTGAAATCTTGTATGGCTCTTTTCTTCACCTCTTTAAATCTCACATCATCTTCCTCGTGCCATGTTTCATCTCTCTGTTCGTGCTACTTCCTTATTAACCCAGGCTTTTTTTTCTTCGTTATGGCTCCTTTCTTCACTTCTCCCAACTGCAGAAGGTGCAGGAGCCGATCTCTCCCATTTATGATCTCCGAGAACTGGCTCAAACCACAAGGGACTCTGTTTATGAACCCTGTACTAGGGGTTAGGCTTTTTTCTTATTTCTGTATTTGTCATGGTATTCCACGCGGAAATACAGTAAACTGCTCTGACAGGCAGCGCAAAGTTCATGGCAAAGAGCAGCAACTTCAGACCCTTAGCCATAACAAATGTTTGATTGCACACCATTGCTTCTGCTCTGTAAAGGAGCTAGAACAGAAATAGCAGGAGATGCCTTTATAATAAAGTGAGTTAACAGTCATTTCTGTTACCCGAGTGTAGTGACTTTCTGCCTGCGTTTTGGCGTAGCCATGAGGAGAACGCGTGTGTTTGTATGCAGCTTTCTAGCTGTTTTCCAGTTACTGCAGTGAGCTGTAACTCAGGGTACTTTTGCTCTTCCCCTTTAAAAGTGTAACTTTTCCTTGGAGGTGTTTCCTAACCACCTCCAAGAGAGGGAGGAAATTAGTCATGTTTCAAATATGAAAATCTCTCGCTTGAATAATAAAAATCCCTTCTGTGTGTTGCTTTAGGCATAAGTCTGGCTAAATGGCTGGAAAATGTTAGCTAAGTGTCTAGTCTCCAGCTTGTAACTGCTGGCAAGGGACTGCAGAGATAACAACGTTATTACCCTGTGGATCTGCAGCCCTGTGTTGCCCCTGGGGCTGCAGCCTGTGCAGAGCACAGCTGTGGGCTCGGGCAGCAGGAACCAGGCAGCTGAAGGATGCAAGCTTGACCCTGCTCTCCTCCACGCTGCGGAGAAGCTCCCGGCACCCAGTGCATGCTAAAGGAGCTGCTGGCTGCCCGTTCTCCCCCTTGGAAGCCTTGGTCTGGGTTTGCTGTCTACCTCAGCAACAAACGTGGTATTGAATTTATTGAGGGAGAAGTTAATCCCCAGGGGTGTCTTTGTCCACAGGAAAAGTTCAGTAACTATTATTATTAATGCGTCGGTGCTGATGCTGAGTTCGTGTTATTGCTGGCCATCTCTAGCCTGAAATAGTGCAGAAGGCAAACTGTCAGCTGGAGAGGCAGAGGCCCTTCAGCTGGCTTCTGGAGAACAGAGGAACACCCAGGTTTTGAGCGGTGCACTTGGGTCATTGTCAGTTGTCGCAGCTCTGGCCCGCACGGCTCTGGGGTGTCAAACGGGTGCTTGCCATGGATGGATCATAGCTGGCTTAGTGCAGGGGGGGACACCTGCTCTCGGCTTTCCTCAGGTGAGCTCTGCCTGCAGAGGGAAAATGAAATCCATGCTGCTCAGCTTGGGCTGCCTGCTACTGGGGAATTGCAAAGATAAAAGAAATCACTACACTTTGGCATCAGAATGCACTGTGCCTGGGGCTGGCACTCAGGTGACACGGCTGGGTGTTGGGCCGTGTCCTCACCTTTCCACAGATGCTGTCCAGATAATGCAACACTTCCTTTTTTTTTAAGCTGTGGTCCAAGTGTAGAAAGCCAGCTGTGTTTTTCTGGAGGAGTCACTCTGTTGTACTGTTAGAGTAGGAAATATAGTAACGTTTCTTTAAATAGGGACATGCTTTCCTGACTTGAGAAGGAAAGATTGCTATTTTTGTAGCTGTTGTAAGCTATCCACATTACTTGTAACATTTTCCAAGGAGCTTGCACTCTGTGGAGAAAAGGGTCAGTGTTGATTAAGGGAAGTCAAAATGAGAGTAGCTCGGAGCACACTTTTATGTTAGACCTTTTACAGGAATGAATTCAGGTTGTGCCTTTGAATTTGCAAACTGGAATTCGTTGTGAAGTATGTCATTCAATGGGACTGGTAGGTACTGGCTTGGAGAATCAGAAAATACAGATGAAGTACAAAAAGTATGAGGAAACACTTTGTTCTGGGTCCACTGCAATCCAGAAGAAAATACTTAGTAGCTTTTTTTTAAAGTCTCATAAAAGCCTGTGACCCTTTGGACTCAGATACACACAACTATGAACCTCAAAGCATCTTTGCAAACTGTATTTAAGACCCGAGAATTGCACAAGGAGGAAAAGAGAAGTGGTGGGTAAGCCCTAACTACTTGTAGCTGAATTGCAATGGCAGTTTTCAGTGCGTGCTGGAACATAAACTTCAGAATAAACAGCTTGTTTGCTTTGTCAGGTGTGTGAAAGAACTTGCAATAGCCTTTGAAAGGTTGATTCAGCACACATGTAACTCATTGCCTGCTGCATCAGTGTGATGAGAACAAGCTGGCTGTGTAGCCAGGGGGATTTAGCTTTTGTTTGCCTGAGGTGCGAGTGCTGCTAAAGAGATTAGTCATTCCATTTTTACCTGTGAAGTAAGATGAGGACAAGTGGGATATGGCTGAAGTTAAGCAGCATTTGGGTTCATGCAAATGAACCCTGATGCTCTCAGGCCTGACTGCTTGCAAGCTAAAGAGCTTCACTTCTCTCTTGGCTGAGAAGGCAAAGGAGACCAGGAGAAAAGGCTTCTTGTTCCATTTCTGTGGTTGCAGTGGCTCTGCAGACTTCTGCTATTGTTGGTACAATATCAAATTTTAACGCATCCCAGCGAGAAGTGGATTTGGGCTGATTGATGCAAGAGTTGCAGCCCGTGGGGCAGCTGGGCAGGACTCATCTGGGAGCGGACTGGTGGAAACGGACTAACTGGTTCTTCTCTTTTGGTACCTGAAACCGACAGAAAAAGTTCTTCTTTCCCAAGCAACGCTGGTTCATCTCCTGGCTAGAACAAGGTAAATGATTTATTGATTTATTTTTTTTTTCTGGAATATGCTGCTTTGAAATTGCACTGAAAAGGGAGTGGTTTTCATCTTTTTTTTAACAGGAGAGCTTGTGTGCTCCTGCAAAGGGTATGTTGTGCTGGGTTTGAGGATGAGATGTTGCAGCTGGGATCTGTGTGGCAGTACTATGCCATCGAAAGTCTTTTTGAAGGTAGAATGTTAACTCAATCCTTTTTACCTTTAAATCTACAAGTTTACATAAGGTTGTATTAAAACACAACCCCCGTTTTGCTTAGCTTAGTTCTGTTCTGGAATAAGAGAAGTAAGTTCCTCTAAAATTGAAATCAAGGGCTTGGGCAGGAATTTGTGGTGATTGCAGTGGTTTCCTTGAGCTGCTGTAAGGTTGCATGTAGTGTGGCGAGTTTTTCAAAAGGAGTGGTTTTCACCCCAAGAGTTTCAAGGGTGCCTTGTGGCTACAGGACTTGTATGGCTCACGTGACTTGGGGCTCTTGACCCACGTTCTCCATCTTTCACTCCAACTGCTGATTGATGCAAGTTAACCTAAAGTCTTCATAGGCAGAACGCTTTGTGTTCTGTACTGGAATTGTTTCTAAGAGAGGATCTTAACCCACTTGTGCCCTTTCCAATGCCAGTGGCTGGCCAAACTCCTCAAGATGAGCTTGTTTTTCTGATGTGTGGTGCTGCATCATCTTAAAAATGACTGTTTGGGTTTTTTTTTCTTGCAGTTGCTTTGGCATTTGTGTCCATGGGGAGCACAGGTGCCCTTTGGTAGCACCTAAGGGTTTTCTGTGAGGAAAGGTTTTCTTTTAGGAAAATAAACGTATGTCTGGAGTAAAATAAAACTTAATGTAGAGGCTGTAAAACAGCCTTTGTATGATGTATGATCTGGCTGGCTCCTGCTGAAGGCACTGGCAATTGTGCCTGGGAAGCAGCTGTAGTTGTAGAACCAAGGGAGAGTTTCTCCTGTGAGAAGCAGGGTGTGCACTGCACGCTGTGGTGAAGGTGGGTGACCGGGGAGGTGAAGCTCTGCAGAGCTGTGGAGTCCTGAGCCAATGGGTGCAGTGGTGGCTTTGGCTACGGCAGAGCCTGCGCTCTTGCACGGATACCCCGCAGCCTGTGCTGGATACCCCAGCTGCTGTGACTTCTCCTCAACTTCATTACAAGCTGTGGGGAAAATGAGGGTACTAAAGGGAGAGTTTTCAAGAAAAACCTTTGAGATTAGTTGGTGCTCGGGTACGCTCTGGAGAGGAGCTTAGGGACAGATGAAGGCTGAGGCTGCTCTCAGCACACCAGTTGCACTGCTCTTGGGCTGTGCAGCTGGGATGGTGTTCTGGCCACACACAATGGTTGTTGGGATTCCTTTGCAGTGCTTTTAAAAGCTTTTGGCTGTTGCGTTCTTGGGATGCTTGGATACTGTGAAATTGTTGAGAAGATAAAAGGGAAAAATTAGGACTTGATTTATTTATCGCTTGCTTGGATTATATGTTTTCAAGAATTTTAAGTGACTTTTTTTTTTTCAAACTGAGACAAATTCTTTAGCCCTAAGCTATCATGTCCACAGACACAAAGAGTTCAGTGTTTCATTCAGTTTTGCTAGTGCTGTAACTGTTAAGGACTTCAGTCAAATCCCACATTTACAGCTGTACTTGCAGAGTCCCCGAGTGCTCTATTGCTGCAATTGGTGACACGTTGCACTTCTCTATTTTAATAGATACCTGGGGAGTGGGAGTGTTGTTAGGAGCATCTTCTTTGAATTGATTGTAAAAAAAACAACCAACCAAACAACAACAACAAAGTGGTTTGAATATTTACAAGGAGACTTTCAGTGTTGACAAATAATGTAGAGTAAAATTATTGAAATTGAATACTCCCCAGAATCAGAAGAGGCTTTAGGGTGCTCATGTGACAGTGGTGGAAAAGATGTTAAGTGCTTTTCTGTCTGTGCAATACGAGTCTGATGGAACATACTGGACTCCTGCTTCCAAGCAGAATTCTATTCATTTTAAGATTAAGATACTTACTTAATCTGAAAAAGCTGGATCAGATTAGAAATATTGGAAGCAAATTTCCAGTAAACTTAAAGTTTTTTCTTTTCTGGCCCAGGCCAGGCAGGGGTGTTTGAAACTGGTGCTTTGGTTTGCAAATCTTGCATTGAGGTGGGGTTCTTAACAGGAAACCTCTGTGTGGCAGAAGCCCTGGCGTTTGGGTTTCTTGTTTGTTTGTGTTTTGGGTTGTTGGTAGTTTTTGGTGGCTTGGTTGGTTTGCTGCTGCTGGTTTATTTCTGGTTTGTTTTGTGTTCGTTTGGGTGGTTTTAGTTCTGGTAGGTGCTATGAATAGTTTAAAATGTCTCCTCTTTTTCCCAAACACTGTTTCTTGCAGAATCTTTTAGATGATAGAAGTGCAATTTATTATTAGTTGTTAGAAGCCCGAGTATTCTTAATCTCATCGGGTATGCATGCTAGTAGATCAAACCCGGTATATTTATTGGCTTGCTATCTTTTAATTTAATGTTGCACTTCCTGGTGGCTTGAATTTCTCCCTCATCACACCCATTGAGGAGAAGGCAGAGTGTCTGAGACTGTATCAGCACTTCCTGTATGACACAGAACTTGTTTGGTTTTAATATTTCATTACAAAACTAAACTAAAACCCCCAGTTATTTTGCAGCAATCAACTGCATCCATTTTCTGTGCAAAAGCTGAATGTGGCATCAAGGAAACCACAAAAATGCTGCTATTAGAAATTGCCTACAACGTTCAAAATACCAGAAACATCGAATTTCTTTACTTTATGGTACAGAAATGGTTATGCTTTAGACTGTACCTCTAAATTAGTGTAGAAATACACCCCCAAATGTTGCTTCTCTCCCTTCCGAGGCCCACCCTGGGGAGCAGTGAGGGAAGGCAAACCTCTGTCGTGTCAGGAAGCAGCCATCAGAGGTGTGCTGTAAACCCCAACTCCTCAATCAGTTATCTCTGCCTTTCCAGGGACAAGCGTGGAAGGAAGAATTTGAAAGGAAATATTACTAATACTTCCATGCTTACTGGTCTGGAAACTTCCCCAATAGCATGCACTAACAATTTAGGATCAAGTCTTTCTGCAATTCAGGTTTTTTTAAGTATTTCACTGTCCACACAGTCCAATTTAATGTCTGCAGAGAACTCTTAAGACATAACTGTGCTTCCATACGATGTTTGCAGGCTTTTCTAATTAGTTGGGAAGCTGGGGTTGCCCTGATAAAATGACATACATAGCAGCCTGAAAAGGGAAGATCTGCCTGCACGTCCTCAGAATTAGTTATTTCTCTCCAAAAGATGTACTGGTATCAACTAGTCAGCTGAATTTTGCTACAGGAGCTATTTGCTAAAAGAAAGCTCTTTCTTGGGAACTGTTAACTTGATAAATCAAGTTGCTGCTAATATAAATCAAGATATCTTAGTGGCACTGAGCTACTCTTGCGGTACTGTGTTGTGCTCTAATGGCAGTAAAGTGCCTGGAAAGCAATTCTATTGTTTACTCTTATGCCTGTGTAAATAGTTAATTTATCCTAATGACTGGATAGGACATAATTGGAAGTTAAGTTTTCAAGGATGTAATATGCAGATTAATTATGAGTGCGAACCGGCCATCGGGAAGATTCTTGCCTCCTTGATTCTCATAATGCTGGTAAACATCATTATCTTTTCTAATGAGGCATGATGACTGAAAGTAGTGCTGTTGTACTCTGGGAGTCTGGTGTGGATGTTTGCTTTTCAAACCAGTTTCTCCAGAGTCTTTTCAACAGATCAAAAATGCTTAGGAGACCTCTGGAGCTCCTCTGCAAGCAAGATGCAGGTTGTTTTGTTTTTAACACTTGTATCCCTGAGAAAGGAGATGGTGTGGGTAGCAGTGAGGCAGTGCATGAGGAAAGCTGGCTTCTCCTCACAGCTCTGTAGTTGTGCGTGACCTTAGAGAAGTGACTTTGCTTCTTTCTGTAAAGCTGGGCATGAAAAAGGGTAGTGGTTGCAACTGAAGGTCCTGGCGCATTGAAATGTCAACCGAATCTTGCTACAGGAAACCCTGCAGTGTGCTTCAGCCAGCAAATGTTTCTGTGCTTTCCTGTTAAGATGATAAATATACGGGAGGACAAAAATGAAATTCAATTCTTGGAACACGCACACTGTTTTTACACAGTGGAACTGTTAATCCCTTTCAATCGAGAGAATGCAATTCCCAAGCAGATATCCAATCCATTAAATACTCTTCTAGAGAGCACATTAGCAGTGGCAGAAAACCGTTGGCTTAGTGTTGCTCTTGCCTTTGTTGGAAGATATTTAAATATTTCCTAATGTCTCTTTCTAAGTCAGAAAGTCATCAGTTGGTTCATTGTGACCGTACAGTCTTCCACGGTTGGTTCAGCTTGTTCAGTTGCTGGTTTGTGGCTTGATCGGTTTGCAAGTGAAAAATAACCACGGAAACAGTTAAGCCTGGTTGAAGCAAGTTGTTTTTTTTTTTTATTAATGCAAGCACATCCAGTCAAACACGGAATATCCTGCTTTATGGTACAGCTTTATATTTAGCATTTCAGCTCAGAATAGCAAAACACGGTATTTAAGGAATGTATCAAACTGAGGGAGGAAAAAGAAAAGGAACCAATGTGGATACTGCATTGATTTCAAGTATATACTAGGACTGATTGACCAGTGAAGTGCACATTCATGTGAAAGCTTTTTTAATACATTTACAGAAAGTGTTCTAAAATTGCATTTCAAATATATATTTTTTTTCCTTAAATTTTAAGCATCCCTTTTAAATTCCACTTACATAAAGAAAGCTGATATACAGTCCCTCTCGTAGCGCCCAACAATGTTACTAGCTAGAACATCTCTGAAAGTGCAAAACACTGTAATAATACAGTATAAATATTCTTACTCTAATCCAGGGCTGAAGGTCGGTGCTTCAGCACAGGAAAAATAGCAGCAGATCATAAGAATTATTCCTTCCCCTTTTCTGGGCTGTTCTTGTTAACAGTTAGTATTCTACTTCTTCCTTCTTCTTGGCATAATTTATTTTTGTTTTTCTTTGATGTCAATGCTCTGGGAAGAGCAAAATGGTGAATTATCTCCCTTCCTTACCCCAACTTACTCTTCTAATTTGAAGTATTTGTCAAGGGGGGGAGTGGAACAGGGAGAGAGGGAAGGCTCTTTCATTTTTTTGCCATACTACGGGGCCAATACAGCAAATAATTTTTGACTAGTAAGTGATTGCAGATGCTACATAAACAGTGGCACCGCTCGTATTTGGAGGCACGCAGCAAGATGAGTCTACTGGACTGGTCTTGCCTCTTCTTCACTAGAAGGCAAAATAAGGTAAAACCCATCTACTTAGAGTTGATAATTCTTAAAGAAGCTTGTGCAGAGGTCCCCTGCGAGGCTCTATGAGGGAGCTGTAGCCACCGTAAACTCTAGAGGGCCTCGTTTCACAAGAAAAGCTTCTTCAGAAATTGTAGCTTTAACTTCTCATTGGACATCTCAATTTACTTCCCTCTCCCTAGTTCCTCATGTATGATTTGGATTTTTCCCAAAACTGTTTTGAAGAAAACATCTCGAGCCTGTTCTGCAGAGATTATCTAGGTTAGACATCCTTCTCTTTAACGAAACAAAACCAAAAAAATCCCTGATTTTTTTAAAGGAAAACACAAACTATTCTGACAGCCAGAATTTAAAGGATAGTTCCTAGAAGTATTAAAACTTAGACATGTGTGCATCTTCACACATGCACGCACACATACTCACACGCAAACGCACATCCCTCAGCAGTTACCCCATCCTATCTCTTCAAAGCACGTAACAAAAATATGTTTGCTGCACCATCAGTGTTACAGGCAGGTATACTCTCATTCCTGTGCCAGATTCTCCATGTTATTTAAAAAGTACATTGTAGCTGGTTTCAAGACATCCATATTTTTATTTCCTTTACTTCCAGTCCAGCGTAATAGAAGGTACACTAAACAGTATCAGTACCTTGTAAGGCACTATTTGCTGATGGAGGAGAGAAGCACGTTTACTGCAGGTGTCTAACGCGTGTCAACGGCATCGCCGGTTTGAAGGAGACCCTTCACTTCAAAGCTAGAGGCATGTTGAGTGTTCTGTGGGATACTGGTCCAATTGCAGTATTTAACCTGAACACTGGCTTTAGTTGGGATGTGTGTTTTCTTTTTGGTGGAAGTAATTAAAAATAAAAATTTGGATGCTGATAGAATAAGGTCTCCCCAGGGATACCATCTCCCGTGATACATTTCAACTCTGAGAAGAGGGCCCTGCCCTTATATTTAAAATAAAAACCCAAAACCCTTCACTTAAGTGCCTTAAGGTTCACATGTGAAATATTTACCACATTTTATTTCATAAAAGTTACTGTATATACAAAACAGACCTCAGCCAGTGAGGTCTTTCTTAGCTCAGTCCAAATCTTTCAGGTTGTAAAAACGTGTTCATTCACTGTGCTTCAAAGTCTGCAGATCAGATCCAAAAATCTCAGGCTCTGTTAAGCAGAGTTGTCCTAGAAGAAGGAGGAATAAAAACCAAAATTATCTTTTCTGTTATTGTTTTCATGACAGAGTTTAACAGTTTGGGTAAAGGCTGGCAATAGATCTGTCTGGAAGCCCTTCTTCAAGGGATTAGCTTTTCAACTGACAGAAACTGGAACGCATCCATGAATTCCAATAAACAGCTGACTTTAAATGCAGTGTACATTGCATGGGTGTCATAAGTGAAAAGCTTATATGGACTTCCTAAGAAACACTGGGATCACTGGGAAATGGTGTCTTGTCTAGGACAGGGCAGCCATCGTGTAGCTCAACTGCAGCTCAGGACATGCAGGCTGCTGCTGCTTTATCTAGTAAGGACATGTCAGATCTAAATGTTGAAGATAATTTAGAAAGGTCTGAATCTCTCTCTGCCTTGGCCTCAGTTTTAGAAGAAATCTCATCTAAATTAACTGATCTCATCATGTACATGGAAAAGGTGCTTCACCTTCTCAGAGGGATGAGTCTGAGACTTTCTCCATTAAGAGCAGGTTGAGGAAGACAGCATTCATACAAAATTTCATCCTTTTGTAAGATTTGTAAGGGTGTAGGTATGATCAACTGGAGCAGCATCTTAGTACCTCTAGGTATTTGTTCCCTGGACAAAAGCATGTCTGAAAACTCCTACAAATTTAGGTTCTTTTAGTGAAAACCTAAACAAAGCATAGTGTCTTTTGTAGTCCCAGCCTGGACTGATCTGTCTGGAGAAGCTGGAACCAAATTCAAGCCCTACTGCCTTTTTTTTTTTTTTTCTCAGATTTTAAGTTTGAAGAAAAAATAATGATATTTGGGCCAAAATGGTCCTAAACTGGATATGCAAATTAAGGAAGGAAGCTGATCATTACGTGCTTGTGTACGTCTGCAAAAGACTTGTGTTCTGAGGAAGCTTCGTACCTGAGTGTTTTCCAGCTGTCTTTTTCCATGTGGTTTTCTGGACCTTCACTTTCAAAGGATGCAATGAACAGAGCTAGTAAATAAGATAAGTGTCAGATATATGGGTTCTTTAACTTAAAAATAAAAAGCTACGGAATAGTCGGTGTAACTTAGCACACTTAATAATGCAGCTTATTCTTATCAGAAGCTAATAGGGAAGTGATAATATTTTTTTGCATGTTCAGTTTTTTCATCCACACGTTCTGTCTGCATTTCAGCAAGTAGGAAGACCAACTATAAGGTTCAGTAAAGGATTTTACCTTCTTCACTATAAATGGGTGCCGTGAGTAGATAGCTCTGGATCTTCTTGTCTTTTTCAAAGGGGCACTCAACCTGCTTCCACGTCAGGAAATCATGAATCTGTCTTGAAATTTCCCAGAATTTCTGCATGAGGCAATTAAAAGAGGAGTATTAACATCGAGTTTTGTTCTCTTTGATATATTAGTTCTTTTGTTTCAATTTCAGAGCCTCTCAGTCTTGTTATTATTCAAGCTTCTTATCCCTACCTCGTTAGCCTTTCTTCTTAGTGCTCCCTTTGTCTCTCCCTCCTGCTCCCAGTTCCTTGTCTGTTGTTATCTCTCAAGTTAAGAACAGTGTATCCCTGCTAACTGCCTGTTTTTTTGCATTCAGTTCTTTTCATCACCAGCCTTTTCATGTGGTATTGTCCTGGTTTCGCTTGTCCTATCTCTAAATTAGCCTGGAGTAGACTATTTTACTGGACCAATTGTTGGATAGTAAACGGGTTTTTTATTGCATGGTAAATGTTTTTTATTTATTTTATACATTTCCAAGCAGCAACTTCCCTGAAATGTGACTAACCTATTTTTTTTCATAATATACCCTTCATATTTTCTCTAGGTTATTTTGATTATTTCCTAGCTATCCTTTTCCTCCTAGGATTTTAAGAAATGCATAATTACTTAAGGTTTGTCATGTATATTCTGTGTGCCTCCCTTACCCAGCCTGAAAAATGGCAAAGAACTTCAGAAAGTACATTTGATAAGCTGTGGTGTTTTTGTCTGCCATCACTTCTTGATTTCTTTATTTTAAATGTTGCATGACTGCAACGTTCCTTGAAGAAACTTCCCTTCCCAATCAGCTAATGTTAGGCTCTTTCAATGTTACTTAAGTAATTCTTTAATGATGAAGGTTTAACTTTGGAAGTTCCTATTTTCTTCTCAATCTTTCCCTGCATCAATTTGGGTAGAAAACTAATGCTATTCCAATCAATTCTGCTTATGTCAATTTTATGTTTTGCAGTGCATCTGTCTCATTTCTTGTAAAACTAACTAATCTCTCTTTCAGAACATTTTAAAACTAACCTTTGACCTGAAAAATAGCTCAAATTATGTTCTGGTGATTTGATGGCTTCTCTTCTGTATATGCAATCGTGGATCTGCTAGGTGATGTAATACAGACATGGCAACTGGAAGTGCTGCCTTTCACAGAAATCTGGGGAGATCCTTTCCCCTAGATAAGGATATTGCTTTATGTCTAGGTCACAGCCGTGCTGCAGGAATTGGTAACATAATGAGCCAGCAGTTCAAAACTGGCAAGCGTCTGTAACGTACAGTGTTTAACTAGCATTGTAATTTCCATAACCAAGTCCTACCTTGAAGTTTATCTGCCCATTGGGCAAGCGGTTTGTATGTATTTTGTGCAGAAAGTAGATATCTTTAATAAACAGGTTGAAAACTGGGATGACTATTTTCTCTCGATTGCTGTTGGCGGTCTGAGATCGCTGTGCTGCTCCTTGCAGGGCTGTGCGGTAATTACAGAAGTTGCTGGACGGATCCATGTGATGCTGTTTTTGTGGGGGACAAAAAGGCAGTCAAGTGACAGGTTTGCAGAAAAGGAAAAGCTTTGCTCTAACCATCAGAGAGTTCATTCTTTATGGATTCGTTGGGCCTCTTTTTAAACTTTCAAGATAGAGTACCTTCTCCTGATCACATCTGTATTCGGGTTGTTCTGACCTCTCTTGTTTGAAAGGAGGGTTCTGTACTGGCTTTACAGCTGTGCTTTGCTTTAGTGGTTAATGGAAAGGAAATGAATTGGAAATGGAAACTGGAAGGAAATGATAAATGACTATCGGAAAGAACCAGAATCCTAACTGGATGTTACCCATCTTTCTGAGGACAATTTCAATTACGTTTTGTTTTCATTCAAATGTCCACTAGATGGAGTACTCTCATTAGTTAAGAAAACAGCATTTTCTTGAGTGAAAACTACCTTGCTGTTAAATTGCTAGGAAGATGGGAAATGTAAAATATGCTAGGAAGAAATAACCTCAAGTAACCTCGCATCCCAAACTCCCCCCACGTTTATGTTTTGTGTTGTTTGGGGTTTTTTGCAGGCAAGTTGGAGTTTGAAATTTAGGAATGCTCTCCTTAATGTTTATATGCTGGTGACCACTGACATAGGTGCCTTGATGATGTCTGACTTTCTAATTCCCCAGCAAAGGTTTGGATGAAACTATTTGGTACACTTCTATATAAAGTCTAAACTTTATACATACCTCTAGAACATCAAATTTGGCTGTTTTGACCTTGGACCAAGTTTTCTTTAGCCGTGCCACAGGACTCAAGTTCATGCCAGCTGAATGGAGAGAGGAATGAAATAATTGAGTTGAAAAAAATGCAGGACTAACATAACTCTGTGTTTGTGTATCAGCACCACACATTTTGGAAGGCTGTTCAGCTTGACAAAGAAAAGTTGTTAACTAACACTCAGGCAGCCACCAATGCAGCGATCCATCGCCAGTGTAAGGCGAGGATGAGCGTATTCTTGCCAGTAAGGCTGTCAAATGCAGTGCCTTTTGTCATCTGTGTCAGGGATACTCACAGATAATAGCCATCATTGAGTTGAAGTTTCCAATATTGAAGCATTCTCTTGCCACATCAATGAAAAACTCCACCATTCTTGTCCGCTGCTTTTTCTTTACAACCTGAAAAAAACAACCAGGTCTGTTAAGAAGGAAGGGATGGCTTGAATTTTGGATGGGGTGTTCAGTCCAGGGCATTGTAACAGGTTGATTGAATAGACATTTCAGGACTTTATCCAACTAAATCTTATGATGATAGAGGCCTGAGGGTATTTAAGATTAATTTTTAATAAAATAGCAGAAGTATTTGGGGCTACGATCAATTATTTGTCTAGTTGTGGGGGAGTTAATTGTTGTTTATACATGAAGTTCAATGTCTTATGGAATCTTGTATAGAGAAGCTGGAAACTTTCAGCAATTTCCTGTTACTGGACAAGGGAGATAACGTGAAGCTGCTAGGAAAGAATATATGCAAGAGATTTAAACCTCTGAAAAAAGGGGGAAAGCAGGGGACAGACATCAGACCAGGGGCATGTAACTTGAATGTGAGCGAAAAATCTGCCGTGTCCTCACTTTCTCATTTTACTGTGTATGCTTCCAATGATCTCCTGAGAGCAGGTAGTGATGATGATTAAATACACAAATTCCCACTCAGGAAAATATGTAAAGGATCTAGCAAGTGCTGCTGAACATATGCTCTGCAGATTCTTTTACAAATGGCAAAGCAAAGATAATATATAGCGCTGTCTCCAAACTTGGTTTCCAAAAGCCATCGTTCTTTTAAAAAAAACCCCACAATTCCTTACTTAAATACTTTGGTTTCTTTGTCATATCAAAAGAAAACGTTTCAGTAGTCAATGTCTTGGCTTAACCCTTGGTATGCTAAAATATTTCATTTGACTGGTTTACTAAATACAGTAGCCATACCAGCCAGGTCTGGAAGATGCCTTGGTGTGTGTTTGTAGTAAGTTTCTGTAAGAGCAGGAAATCTTAAGAGATTAGGATCAATATATCTGACTTTGTGAAGCTGCAGTAGGCATCTGGATTTCCACAGAAGGGCTACTGACCAGGAAGGAATAGAGAGAAAGTTTCCCCTTTGCTAGAACAGGAATCTAAGAAGTAACTTCTGAGGATTTATGGATGTATTTTAAAAAATATATAATCCGAAAGGGCTCTGAAGTGAAACTCCACGCAAGTTCCATTTCACTGCATGACTAATGCTGCTTAGAAGCTACACAAAACTAGAGAATATATGCAAAGCCAACCATAGCCCTGAACTCTTAATCATATAAGCATGCAAATAATTTAATGCTTGAGTAATGCCATTATCTTTAATTGCACTGCTAATGTTTAACTCTCTATTAAATCACTGCCTGCCTTTTGTCCTTAAGGCCAGGATCCCTTTGCTATCTTGTTTTCTACAAATACTTACTCGACAAATCTCTGTAGCCACCAGCATGCTGAGACAATTGAACCAATTGTCATAGGCCTCCAAATTATAGGTTTTGGTCACATCGCCTCGGCACTGTTAAGAGAACAGGCCACACGTTAATCCTATCCTGTGTCATGTAAAGTCAACATACCAAAAGAGATCAAGTTCAGTTTCATGTCCTGGTGAGAAATTGCTGATTATTATTTTTTTCAAGGCATGAGCTTAAAGAAGGTTAGAGCAGGTCAGCCTTTCTCGCACAGTTTGAAAGTACTTATCCTGCTTATTTATGGTTTTGTTTTCCCTCCCATACCCCTTTGTTGTACCTTGTGATTATCCAGGGAGTCCATGTGGCTGACAATCTGCATCAGATCCTCTGGGTAAATGTTGCTCACCCTTTCCTGTGTTTAGAGAGAGGAGAGACTGTCACCATACAGACATGCAGGGAGTCCCGTGAAAAGCGCAGCAACAAAGCCAAAGTTAGGAGAACATTTTGGTAACCTCCGTCTTCCTTCCGTGTAGGTGTGTGAGGTGTTTTTATCAGTGTACCTCTTGGTCTTGCTCATTATTTGGTATTTTTTGCTTAAAATATTGGAGGCTTTTGGTGAAGCAATAGCAAAATTCATATTGATGAGTATAGTAAGAGTTAGTAAATGGACAATGAAGTAATTCAGACAAATCAGTGTCTCACCAGTTCGATATAGGTCAGCTGCTGTGCCAAGATCAGAGGGTCACAGCACACACTCAGGATGTCCTTTTGAGTTGACTGTGGCTTGGTTTTGAGGATGGTGCCTTTGTCAGTAACGGGTTGCCGGAATTTCTCTCTGATTTCCTGGTACTGGCTCCGTGCAGAGAGGGCCATCAGGAGATTCTGTGTCATCTGGCTAATGATCTTTTTCACTGTTCCATTTTCCTAAGCAAAAGGCAGAAACAATGACTCCTAAAACCCTTTAGCTCTTGCAGACGCTGGTCACCAAAGAAATTCTGACTGGGAAAAATAAATGCCTGTTAGCCATTTTCTTTTGTCTTCTCTGAGCTGATGGTCCTCTGGCAAATGAACTTGTCCTAAGTGCCCCCATGACTTCGTAATGACATCGTTATGCCTGCCTGCCTTCCCAGCTCTCTTTCGCTTGCTTGGCTGTTGTGATCCTTGCAGCAGTATCAAAGGCAGCTAGGTGAAAGGTACGTTGTTTGGATCCTCTGTATACCAAGTGCCAAAAAGCTACTTCTCATTCTGATCAGACGCACTGATGATCAAGTCTATCTAGCCCAGCCAGACTCCGGGAAATTCACATTATGTCCGGGAATA
>JANHFX010011342.1:0-18463 GCA_027560015.1 Chloroceryle amazona
GCCCCGGGCACTCCCGCCCCGCTACGGGAGCCGGCGCGGCAGGGCAGGGCAGGACTGGGGGGGGTTGATGGGGCTGGGAGGGTGAGAAGAGAGCTCGCCTGGGCGCGACCTGCTGCTCGGGGAGATATGTGCGAGTTCCCAGGCCTATGGCTCAGCTCAGAACGCCGTGTCCGGGTAGTGCAGGGGCGGTCCCGAGGAGCAGACCGCCAAAACTCATCCCCAGCAAGTCGGCGGGTAACACCAGGCTGAGGTGCAGTCGACATGCCTCAGGGACGGGATGTCATCCTGAGGAACCTGGACAGGCTTGAGAAGTGGCACCGTGTGAATCTTATAAGGTTCAACAAGGCCAAATGCAGGGTCCTGCACCTGGGTCAGAGCAACCCCTGATATCAACACAGGCTGAGGTTGAAGGGGTGGAGAGAGCCCTGTGGGGAAGACTTGGTGGTGTTGGGGGTGAGAAGCTGGACGTGAGCCAGCAATGTGCTCATGACCCAGAAACCAACAGCACCCTGGGCTGCATCAAAACAAGCATGGCCAGCAGGTCGAGGGAAGTGATTCTGCCCCTCTACCTTGCTCTGGTGAGACCTCACGTGGAGCACTGTGTCCAGCTCTGGAGTCCTCAGCAGCACAAAAACATGGACCTGTTGGAGCAGGTCCAGAGGAGGTCACAGAAATTACCAGGGTGCTGGGACCCCTCTGCTGTGGGGACAGGCTGAGGGAGTTGGGGTTGTTCAGCCTGGAGAAGACTCCAGGGAAAAGGCTCTGAGCAACCTGCTCTAGTTAAAAATGCCCCTGCTCATTGGAAGGGGCGTTGGACTAGTTGACCTTTAAAGAACCTTTCCAATCCAAACCATTCTATGATCCTATAAAAACCCATCAGCAGTGTTCAGAACAGCCAGCTTTTCAACAGCAATTGCTGTTCTCTGCCCAGACAGGAGCTGTCACCTTGCTGTTCTGCTTGTAGCTTGAATATGAGCTTTGCACGTACCTATACAATGATGGCTTTTCCTATCTTAAGTTCAGCCATCATTCTTGGATGCCTGTTTGCAACACTGACTTTGGCAAAGACTAGATTTTTTTTATTTTTATTTTTTTGCCTGAGTCTGGACAGCAAGTTAAAAAGCAGAAGGTGTATTTCTTCATCCTTTAGTACCCACTTGGTCCTGATTTGGAAGGCAGAAAATTATTTATGTTTATAGTGGTAGCTGAGTATTTGCTAATGTTTCTTTGATGTGTCTGACAGCACTCTGGAAATAGCTCTTGCTGACTCGCATAAAGCAAATGGATGAGGAGGTGAAGTAGTAGGGGAATCATGAAGGGTTTAGGGTGGGGGGTTTTTTATGTAACCTAGACTCCAGAATTACAGTGCTTTGTCTATAATGCAAGGCTATTTCACAACGCAGAGGTTCTTAAATTTATGATAAAGACATATAACACATTATGGGTTGTCTGACCAGAGGGCTGATCTCCTTTTTGAAAGATTGTGCTTTTCATCTTAATTGGTAAACATAAATTGATGACAGGTGGATGAGTGATGGACATTGTTGTGTGTCTGCTCATGAAGTTTTTGCATGTAGCAGCAGCTGCACAAAAGAAGATTGTCTTGTAATAGTTTCTTTTTTTATATCATGTATTGCATAAATGTATAAACAAAATATACATGTAGATTTTTATCAGCACCCAACAAAAATGTGAAATGTGCAGCATGGTATATGCAAATGATTTCCAAGAGGATGTGCCTCTGCCCTATCAGTTTATGTCTAGTTGTTTTTCCACTCTGGTCTCCATCACTGTGCTGTTCTTTCACAGTAAGCTTACATAAACATCCTCCATCAGCTGGATCAAGGTTGTACTAAATTCTTATCTGCAACTCAGAACTGTCCATCATTTTGCAAGACATTATGTCTACCTGTGGAGCAATAATACAGAAGACTTTATTAAGCTAATTATAAATGTACTGTGGTTACTGCAGTGAGGGTTTATTTCCACAAGAGGCTGAACTCAACATGGCTGAACTGAAACCAGTGCTTTTCAAGAGCAATTACAAAAGAAGCATCACTGACTGAGTAAAAACTTCCTTTAGCTGTGAATGATACACTCATGTAATGAAATACAAAGAGTTCTAATCGTCTGCTCACATTTCCCTAGATAGGACTGGTGGGAGCTTGATGAGACCCCAAATGAAACAGTAATAATAGGATGGATTTGTATCTCATTTGTCCAACAAGGAGAAGGAATTGCTGAGGCAGTCATTTCCCAAAACAGACTAAATAAAAACATTTCCTCAGGAGGAAGAGATGCATTGTTCATACCTATAGGAGTGTTCGATCTGGGTCCTTCTTGACTCTTTAAATACGGTCAATCAGAAAACCAAACATTTTCTTACACTGCCTTCAGTTCCTGAATTAGCAGCTACACGAATGATTCAAAGAGTTGCTGCTAACACACAGGTGACAATTGCACTGTCCATTGCTAGTGTACCCCTGCATTCCAAGTGTGGCCATTTCATTGAGATTTTCTTAACCAAGGCATAATTAAATTACAATTAATAAAAAATAAATATTCCTATTCATGTTAGCAGCTTCAAAATTTTGCTATTCTCGTTTCAGACCAGAAGGGTGGCTGTATGCCCAAAACAGTGCCCAGGAGCATCCTGTAGCAGCTGCTGCAATATAGTTTACACCATCATAGCTTGAGTCTGGTATTTGAGATGGATCACCTGTAATCAAATTTTCATTGTTACAAACAGAGGAATAACATGTGAAGAGCAAAGAGTGTATCTCAAGAACAATTAAAAAAAACCCAAAGCCCAACAAACCAAATAACACATCTTTTACTGGATATTAAAAATGAAAAAAAAAAAAAAAAAAAAAAAGGTGGATTGGTTCAATAATTATTGTTGGCATTGTGGGACAGCCTAAATAGGAAAGGACTAGTCTCTCATTCCTGGGAGTGCTGATTCCCTCTGTGTCTGCACCTCCTGTTTTGGACTCCCACTAGTGCCTCTGCTTTCCCTCTTACCTGCAGATTCCCACAACTGCTTCTGAAGCCAGTTTGACGTTTTCCCATCATTATTTAACAGGGAAATCTCTTCTACCATGTATATTCTTACTGATCTGTAGTCAAAATGTGTAGGAGTTCCACCACTGGGGAAATTAGTCACTGAATCTCATTTGCATTGTCCCTTGTTGCTTCCTCACTGCACTGCACGTAAGATGAACTTTAAAGAGCTGCCTACTCCTGTCTCCTCATGAGCTTGCTTTCTATAATTTCAATAACTTTTTTTCAATCTCTTCTGTATCTGTTGGAAATACCCCAATAAATTGATAGGTGGATGATTGATGATAGGTGGACAAATAGTGGACATTGTTGTGTGTCAATGCTCATGAAGTTGTTGCACTTAACTGCAGGTACACAAATTACAATGGCCTTGTAATCTTCATGGTTTTGTGAAGACTTTTTGATAGAAGCCATTTTTTAGTACTTTTAATATGGGATGCTCTGTAGGTTTTAGATTCGCCTTCAGCCAGATGTTGATGAGATGAGCTTAAGAAGACTTTTTCTGAGTCTTTTTAAAGAGTTTTCAGTCCTTTTTATTTTTATTTACCATTTCTGTGATTCATCATTGCAGGATAAAGTCTTTATTATCACCATTTTTTTTTCAGAGCTGTCTATTCACATTTTTTTTTTCTTTCCTTACTGCTTTTGAGTTCTGTCCTCTTACATTCCTAAAGTTCTCTGAAGATCAACATATCAAAGACTCTATCTGACAGGGTCTTGGTACTATTTTTGATAATATCCTTACTGTACTTCTGAGCTTAACTGTTGCAACTTCTAATTCTCCATGAATTTCCTGCTGTCTGATTTTTCACATATGTCAAAGAGCAGCAAGCTTAGGAAGAAACATCAGGGCATGTCAGATGCAAAAAAACCCATTAATTCTGCCTGCCTCTCTGAAGGGAATGCCAAATAGGGACCATGATGCCCAACCCTCACTGACTGCTGTAGCTAAAATGAACCTTATGATTTGCCAGCTGAAAGAAGACAGCAAAAAGGATGGAGACAAAGACAGTGAGAACAATGGGAATGGAAGGAGGAAGAAATGGACAACAGGGTTTAGATAAGGAATTCCTCAGCTGAGAAAATTATCTCTGTAACAACCACGTTCTCAATCTGCCTCTTGATTCATTTTAGAGTCCACTTAAAATAGCCTTTCCTGCCCTGAAGGCTTCACGTGCTTGCTCTCACCCCCAGCTTTCTCATCCTTCTCTGTTCACTGGCTCCTGTGGGTAAAAAAGGACAGTGATATCTGAAATTCAAAAAAAGCCAACCTGTTGGTTACCTACAGATGCCGTCCATACTGGACCTACTGCACAGCACAGTAAAGGCAACTTGGGCATATACGGCAGCTGTGTCTTCATTGCTTTATCTCACTACCAGATTCCTGAAATTAGTATTCAAAATCAGCAGCTTGATAGCAGACTTGTAAAGGTTTTCTGCAAACATCAGTGGAGCTGCATGTATGAAACCCCTTTCCTTTGTGCTTTCTGCACAAAGGAACAACATTTCATTATGGCATTATCTTAAAGCTTGTCACAAGATCTCAAGAGGTGCTTTAGTGTAAATTCCTGACTTTTACTGCTTCTAAATCAGATAAATAATGCCCAACCTAAGTGCATGTTACAAATGTTTGCGTTTGTAGCAGTGCAGATGCAAATTTGGAAGCTCACTTATGATATTATTAATTTACTGTTTATTTTTTCTTCCTTAGTGAGACTTTCTAATTTCTCTGTTTTCATTTTTCATTTTCCATTTAACTGGATCTATTTTTTATGCTCAATTGCATATGCAGATATGCCATTGACTTATAGAGTGGTGCATAAAAAAACACTTGCATCTAAATAACTGCTAGACAATTTAATTTCATACAGATTATTGTATTTGGTGAGTCAGACAATATCAATATAAATGCCTAACATGAAACTGCAAAACAAAAGGACTTTAAAAAGTCTAGAGTGAGAAAATCCTTCTTCTGTGATGTTTGTTTACAATGTATGAAAGCACATTTTTGCATCATGGGTAATGAACTTACCAAATTTGTTGGCACAGGAGGATGTCAATGCAGGTAGTACCAGTAAACCCCAAAAAACCGTTAGGCAAATTAATGGTGAACAGTCCCATAGGCACTAGAGGCCCAGGCAGGGATGTGCCCACTGACCTTCTGAGGCAGTGGCCATGGTCTCTGGGCAGGACAGCATGGACAGACCAAGGAAAGCAGCTCTTCCCCAGCAGTGTGTCCAGTCATCACCTGGGGACAGCTCAATCAGTCTCCCCTGGTAAGACATTTCTGACTCTCCAGATGTGTGAATTTAGATCCCATCAAAGGAAACATACCAGGACCAGAAAGGGAATATGACTTCCAGTAGGTCAAAGGAGGTCATCGTCCCCCTCTATTCTGCTCTGGTGAGACCATATCTGGAACACCGTGTCCAGTTTTGGGGTCCTCAGTTCAAGACAGACAGGGAGCTACTGGAGAGAGTCCAGCAGAGGGCGACAAAGATGACTGGGGAATTGAGCATCTCTCTGAGGAGGAAAGGTTGAGAGAGCTGGGGCTGTTTAGCCTGGAAAAGATAAGATAGGAGAGGAGACCTTATCAATGTCTATATCTAAAGCATGGGATCAAGGAGGATGGATATGGACTCCTTTCAGTGGTGCCCAGTGACAAGACAAGAGGCAACAAGCACAAGCTGGAACACAGGACGTTCCATCTAAATATGAGGAATAACTTTACTGTGAGGGTGACGAAGCCCTGGAACAGGTTTCCAGGGAGGTGGTGGAGTCTCTTTCTCTGAAGAGATTGAAAACCCGCCTGGATGTGATCCTGTGTAATGTGGTATAGGCAAATCCTGCTTTGGTGGAGGGATCAGACTAGATGGTCTCTAGAGGTCCCTTCCAACTGCAATGATTCTGTGATTCTGTGAATGCAGACAAAAGGATTATTAGCCCTTACACCTCTGAAAAGAGCCTCCAAATATTTTTAGCATTTGTCAGATTCCAAACCCTTCAGAAGAGAGCTGGAGCCCACAGATTTTTGATGAACTTTTCACAGGTGGTAAGCATCTTCTTGCCCCAGAAATATAAAGCCAAATTAAACTGAATGCTGGAATGCTGTTTGTTTTTTTCTTCAGCCAAAATAAAAAGTCTGGGTTAAATTGCCATGAACTGTATGTGCATCCACTTCACAGAAAGAGCTGGCAAGGAGATGACCAATGGATAACTACTTTGCCTTATTGGAGGGCACAGGGCATTACGCATGATTTCTGGCTCAGGGTGCACAATTACCAGATACATTTTTCATTTTATTAACAGCTCCTAGTTATATCATTTAAAATTAATAAACCACTCTGATAAAGCCCTTGATGTAATTAAAACATCTAGCATTTTAGTTTGTATCAAGTCACTTCTGTACTGCTTGTAGATAATTTATCACATTGTTTAGTGCACTTCAGTTTATTCTAAAGGGAACTTCTTCTGTAGTTTGTTGCTTGGATAATATTAAACAGCTCAAGATGGTCTACAGTTATAGAAAACAATATATTTTTGATAACTGTTAAATTGTCATGAGGGTTACTCTTTTCTGCTAATACTGCTGTACATCACTGCAAAGGATAAAAACATTTAAGTAATCGCTTCTTGGATTTAGAAGATATTTCCATTTTAGCCAACATTATGACATTTTTGTTTTTATTCTGATGTAACTGTAAATTACCAAGTCGAAGTCAAAACAGGAAATAATTATTTTTAAAATACTGAGGGAGTAATCACTTTGTATCATTTTAATTTATGGGCTTCTATAAACATTATGTGGCATTACCAGAGCTGAATATAATTTTGAATATCATTACTGTTCATTAGTAATAATAGTATCTGCAAGCTATGTCATACTCTTTATTTGCCTCAGAAAATGAGTTTTCCAGGCTCGTGCCATTGCTCCTACACATCTCAGCCACACAGTCATATTCACAAGCCTGGCTATTAATTAACCATTGCATGCACTTCAGAGACTCTGGGTTCCAGAAGAAAAGGGAAGCCAGTGCAGAGTGCCTCCCATTTAATCCTTTTCTCCAGTGTTACCCTTCCCTTAGAGTTAATAAGTAACCAAAAACGGTGCTAAAGAAAGAGGAAATGAGACTCTGTTTCCATTGTCTTTTCAAGAACCTACCAGTTTCTCAAAATGATGGTTCTCAGCACCCAGATCAGAGGTGACCTGCCATTCATACGCAGGGCCTGCATCCTCCAAACACTGCAGCTTCACTTTAGGCAGAAGTTCCTGAGGCAGCTACTGGAGTGTAAACCTGGCCTGAGCAGAGCACAGTTGCTGCAAAGACAGAGAGAGGTACTCGTACAGCAGTGGTGTGACTTTGGAATTTGGAATTTTGTATTTTATTTTTTTCAACTTTTCTAGCTTTTGGAGAAATGTGGAAAATGCAATAGTCATATGCTGAAATATTTGACAGGGCAGATAGATGCTCCTTATCTCATGTGCAAGTGGAAGAAATATATTAGAAAAATATTCTGTTGTCAAGATCCTCAAAATGTTAAAAATATAAATATTTCTGTCTTGAACACAGTTTCAAAGCAGTGTATGCGTGAATTCCAGATTTAGACTTAATTCTTTATATAGATTGTCTCTAACACAGATCTGAGTTCTCACATGACTCTCCTTGACATTTAAACTGAATCTTGGACTCCGGGTATCTTGCAATAAAATTCTCCGTCATCTAAATATTGCTATTGCAGATTCATTTGGTTTTGTGTAGTTTTATATAGTACTTTTATATAGCACAGTAACTTTTCGAGACTCTAGTACTGCATATTGCTCAGTTGCTGTTTGTGAGGCAGCATGAAAGTCACATGGCTTGTCATTGCCCGCAAATCTGACATCATGACATCTGCAAGAGCTGTAATTGCCTGAATGTTCTTGGACAGTAACGTGAACAATGTGAGACTCTCAATTTCTGGCAAGCTTTCAGAGCTTCTTAAGACAATCAAAGCCTTGGAATACTATGTATATTTTTAGGACTACAGATCTTAAAGGTTAGCTATTTGTTTCTGGTAATTTAATCTGTAAATCTGTCTAAGCTATTTTATATAATTGTCATTCAATTTTATTCCTTACTGAGTTTTCCTACTCAGCCTTATATCTCTCTCTGAATTGCTAAAAATTGAAGACCGTCAGCTGGCGTGTTTTGATTGGCAACTGTTCCATATTTTTTTCTGATCCCATAAGCACTTTTCAAAATCATCATCCTCAAATTCACCTGTAGCACTTGCAAGAGAGACAGTATATGAGGAAAACCTATTTTCTGTACAAAACTTCAGTTCTGTCTTTAAAAACAGGCATTTTTCCAAATATCCCAAGAGCATTTTTCACAAGTCAGTTTGAAAATGTAACCATATGTTTGCCTGCACCTAGTCATATTTTCATAGTGAACTGACAGAAATAAGTTTTAGCTAATGCTACCCTGCTAAATCAGAGTAGCTGCCAAGCAGCAAGCTGGATGGACCATATTCTGCCTCCAGAATTAACCACAGGGCTGATTATTAGCAAGACTGAGTCTCTCCAGTCTTTGGTGGGAGTGGGCAATGAATGATGGACAAAGGACAGGGCACATGGATAGTTTGCAGGTAGCTGAATGCACGCTCTTCATGTACTGGCACATGTAGCCTTAGAGAATAAATGAAGCATCGACAGACACTCAGCAGAGCTGCCAACTTGTCATTTTTACCATTTTTTTGATCATAATATCATTTGATTAACATGCTAAATGTAAAACACAGAAGCATGAGTCAAACCCAGTGAAGAAGAGGTCATATGTTGAACCGCTGAAGCTTAAAAAGTCAAAATGAACCCGACACCTATGTTTTACCAGCACCACAGGTCTATAGATAGATATATATTTCTCCATATGTGTAGATATATGTAAGCAACACAAGGAGATTTCCACAAAATCTCTCTTCACCTGCCTCTAGCTTCCACCTTCTTTTACTTCTGATTTTGCCAGGACTGCCTAAAGGAGGGATTTACCTGATGACATGCATTATCTGAGGATTGATTTTCAAATGCAGGCACTTTTAAGGG
This sequence comes from Chloroceryle amazona, assembly GCA_027560015.1. NCBI lineage: Eukaryota > Metazoa > Chordata > Aves > Coraciiformes > Cerylidae > Chloroceryle > Chloroceryle amazona. The sequence continues at coordinate 9,143 of JANHFX010011342.1, forward strand.
AAGTTAATAATCTGAAGTATTCATAAGCATGAAAATATAGAAAGCTTTCTGCTATTATCAATGAGTCAGTTTTAATTGGCTTTCAAAGCATAAATGACAAAAATGTGTATTTCTGCAAACCCTGGCAATGCCTTTTTCTGATTTCATATAGGAAAACTTTATTAATAGCATCCTAAAGATACGAAGAGATGCGAGGCTAAAAATATTTTTATTCGGCATTGAATTCTTTTCCACCTTGGTTCGCACATTTGTCTTAATCTAGCAAATTTCATATGATATGTGCATTTGGATGTAACAGTGATACAATTTTCAGATGTCTTAATTTTCCTTTTTTTCATAGAAAAATCATTCTATTTACAGGCAGTATCTAAAAATTCCATATTTAGTGAAGAAAAATACTCTGATTTTTTAAAGAATAAGGTAATAGTGGCCATTAGGAGAGCTACTACTGTTTTGTTGACAATGTTTCTATTCTTCAGGTTACAGGACAGAAATCTGGTTTTCCTGACATAATGATGTTTTCAAAGGTTTTTATTTAATTATTTTATTATTTTTTAGTGGTACAAATTCTATATATTGAATGTAGGTGATACATACCACAAAGGAAAACCTTGCCATGGATACCTCACGTCAGGGGAAGAGGAAAGAGTAACCCACTATCTATTTATTGCTTTGTTCACTGCCTGCAGGAAGCAGATGTATATATGGCTCTAAAGAAAGATATTTATTATAAAAACATTTATTGAAATTATCTTTCGGTTTGCACTAAGCAAATACTCTCCACAGATACTGAAAGAAATCTCGATTAGACAGCACTAGCAGAGGCCAGCCAGCCTGAAGTAGTTCAACAGCTCTCTTAATAAGAAGGCTGTAGCTGAAGAATGTGAATACTGTTTCCAGTGCCAGCAGGTCTCTGTTTACAATTCAGTTAGTTCTACAATTAGAAAATAACTAATTTCATTAAGAATCAATTTGAGCTGCACAGCCCCTTCAGAAACAGCGTGTAGTTTCTCTGTTACTGGTGCTAGATAATCCTTTGTCCAATGAGCCACAAGTCACTTTAACTTAGATCTTAGTCCTGTCATGCTCTCAAGACACAAGTCAGCATTTAGTTGGTGATGTTTCAAAATCATTGGGTCACAGAATGGTTTGGGTTGGAAGGGACCTTAAAGATCATCTAGTTCCAACCCCCTGTAGGGAGCAGGACACCTCCCACTACACCAGGTTGCTCAGAGTTCCATCCAATCTGGCCTTGAACACATCCAGTGATGGTGCATCCACAGCTTCTCTGGGCAACCTGTTCCAGTGTCTCACCACCCTCAGAGTGAAGAAAATGAGAGATTTGGTCCCAGATTGTGCCTCCCCAGGTTTCTCCTTTAACTCCAAGCCACCCAGTTAACTGTCTGAAAGCTGCATCACTACGTAGACGTCTCTCAGTGCAATGACAAACTGTTGGCGAGCATTTCTCCATAAGTGTATGCACAGGAACGAAGATGAAGAATAGCATATTCTTCTGCTTCCTTATTTTGCTCTATATGGTACTTCATCTATATCATCAGGACCTGTCAAAAGTGTTAACAGAAGCTTACTGGTGGTAGGCAGAAGCCTTGACACTGTTCAAGCGATGATGCTGTTTGTGTGCAGATGTCAGCAGAGCTGGACTGGTGTAGGGAAGGGTGTGCCCAGTTCTCCCTCTGTAAGGGCCCAGCAGCTGCTGTGTGCACACTCCCAGCACAACAGGGAGCATCACTGGGAACTGTTATTAGGTACAGCTCATCTCCCTTGCCGCTAGCAGGAGGTCAAAGCTGCAATTTAGCCCCAAATTACTGCTTGGTAGCTTGTACGCTCTAAAATGACATGACCCTGCTCTGCTTCAGCTGCGGCATTATTTCTGTCTGAAGAGCAGCTGCAGCCTCACCGCTCTCTTTACAGACACCCACTACTTGACACGCTGTTTACAGTGCATGGTAACTAATGCAAAGGGGTTTAGTAAATCTTTTGTTGGTTCTGTTTTTAAAGGAAATTTTCTAAAACTGGAGAGATGAAGAGCACCCCTCTGGGCAACCTGAACCACTATACAGGCGACCAGTGATGCGGACAAGACTGGTTTTCTTTGCCTTGAGGACTGAAGTGCAGCAGAAGCGCAACCCGGGGAAATGGGAAACTCTCTGAGATTTGCCATAGATAGACACATGATTTAGCAGTGACACAGGAGATACTCAGAAGCAGAGGAATCTTCATCAGTTTCTATTTGGCCACCAGATATATTATCACAACTAAGTGTCTTGAGTAGGGATCAAAAACAACAACAACAAAAAACCACAACCAAACACAACCAAACAAAGCCAAAAAGCAAACAAACCAACCAAAACAAACACACACACACCCCCCAAGAAACACAACATAACCCCCCTCCCCCCCAAAAAATAATCAAACCAAACAAAAAAAAAGCTGGTCATTATCCCTTAAAGACATTTTTCAGAGCTCATAGATTAAACCAGCAATTATCATTAATATGTCCTGCAGCCTTTCAAAATATTATTTCAAGGTACCCCCAATGAATACTCGGGAGCTTGCTGGATTCCTGCTTCTGTTTCTACACCCAGCAATTTCCAATGAAAGTAGCGAAGCCTGGGACACCTGGTACAAAGCAGAGTAGAATTTACTCATGGTCCGTAGGCAGTCAGAAGGAAAACTGATTTCCTGCACGTCCCCTTGAGAAATATTAAGGGAAAAATTAATGAAGTAAATTATTTCACTGGTATAGTAACTGTCTTAAAAGAAAAGTACTAAAGAAAGCAATTCATGACCTGTAACACTAAAAAAGAGAGGTTAGAGCCATCTTTAGCTCCTGATTCTTTACAAAATATCTTTTCAACCACAAAATGAGGGATTAGGGCTTGGAGTTTTCATATGCAGCTAGAAGAAGAGCTAGATATCCCATTCCTGTTAACCATGAGGGAACGGGGCACTCACTGTTGCTAAGCAGTTCTGCAACATCCACATCTAGAAATTACAAATGAAAGAAAGTCTAGAAAGTCATCCAGCTTATTTCTGCATTGAAGGGTAGAATGTCCTGTCTAGTATTTATGAAGGCTTTAATTTAGCCTCTCCTGACTGTTTTTAATGATTTCTGACTTTTGACTCATGTAATTATTCTGAACTCTTTTTTTTACCTTCTATATTTTTGACTAAAGGTTAATCTTTTGTTTTTCTGCATTCTACTTTGCATGCTTATGTTTTCATTCCTGACAGAACAGACTATTTATACCACTCTAACACACTTTACATATTTATCAATGGTTAACATGCTGTTTGTCTCAAACCTTCTTTCCTCATGAAATTTCTATACATATTAATTTTCATTCCTTTTCTTAATACATCAGCTTCTACAAGCTTTTCCTTATTAAAAGAAATTCAGGATTGGTCTACGTGATTTACACACCATAGTACAGAAAAAATCAAGCCCATTACACCATTACAAACAGCACACAAAAGTTGAAAACTTGGTCCAGTTAAGCCATGGGTGATTTTTACTGACATAGAATGCAGTCAAGTCAAAGAGTTATTTTAAATTATTGATCAGCCTAATGTGTCTATATATTGGTCATTTTTTTTTAAAAGAATCACAGAATGGTGGGGATTGGAAGGGACATCTGGAGATCAGTGAGTCCAACCCCCTTGCCAAAGCAGGTTCACCCAGACCAAGTCACACAGGATTGTGTCCAGGCAGGTTTTGAATGCTTCCCGAGAAGGAGACTCCACAACCTCTCTGGGCAGCCTGTTCCAGGGCTCTGGCACCCTCGTAATAAAGAAGTTTCTTCTCATGTTCAGATGGAACTTCCTGTGTTCCAGCTTGTGCCTGTTGCCCCTTGTCCTGTCACTGGGCACCACTGAAAAGGGATGGGCCCCATCCTCTTGACACCCACCCTTTAGATATTTAGAAGCATTGATAAGAACCTAGTTCTTGACTCTTAAGAACTTAGGTTTCCTCTAAAACCTTTTGGCCTGCCATTCAGAAAAAAAAACAAGCAATAAACTGTCAAATCTTATCAAAATACCAGGACCTAGAACAGAGGGAGAAAAATGTCCCTTAACAAGCCTCGACACTACTCAGTCCAAAAATATTTCTGGTTTATATTTTATTCAGATCAAGTCAGAAATTATTGTAGCAATATTTTACAACTGATTTTTAAAATATTTGCCAGATCTGAGGCATTACAGGATAACGTTTTCATGCTGAAATTGTTTGACAATTACCAGCTTCAAGAAGCAGAGCTTAATAGGGTGACACAGGGATAACCCCAGCTATTCTGCTGCTTCTAAGATTAAATGATATATTGCAATGAAATAAACAGTTACATTTACAGTTCCTTCTGAGAAAATGAGCAGTAATTCACTACTGAAAAAATTCCACTGACTTCATAATCTGTAAAGACGTCAGTGCTCTGTGACAGAATGCTGCTAGAAAGCCAAGAAGATCCTGTTACTTAAATATTTCATCACAAGTTATTTGTTACTGATGTGACAGTTTTCATAGTTAGCACAGCAAGCAGCACCAGAATGTCTTTTTCTAGAGGAGACCCTGTCTTCAGATGTGAGGGACATTTCAGTAAAACAGGCAGGTGTGAGGGTGCACACACACACATACAGTCACAGGAACGTCTTAGTGGCAATCCCTCCACTTACCCTCCAGGTTGGTTTTTATCTTCCAGTCTGGCTTTTAATTAAACTGCCTGTTTCACTGTTTCACCACCCTCACTGTAACAGGTTTCTTCCTTCTATCTAGTCTAAATGTCCCCTCTTTTACTTTAAGCCATTATCCCTTGTCCTGTCAAAACAGATCCTGGTAAATGTTGATTGGGAGGAGGTACAGGAGGGGATGCCAGCGAGCCAGTCAACACATGCTGGCTATGGTCTCAGGCAGAGTCCTGTGCATTAAGGAATCCTAAAGGGCTCAGCGTACTATTTGGACAAATTAGGAAGTAGTTGCATCTCCTAACTCACAACATCATTATGCAATTACTTTGGTATTTGAGGGAGTAGCGAGACTTCCTCTTTAGATCAAGCATCCCACACTGGGCAAAGCTTTAAATAGATTACCAGGTTGAGATAGGATGTTAGCTCAGATGTTGATCAGGTATGATAAATCCTGTCTTTGTATCTTTCCATGACACAAATAAAGCTAGTGTTTTTCTCTCTGTGTTACTCTTTGTTTAATCTGAGATGTTAACATTGCAAATTTTTGACTTCGAAAGATTCTAAACAGTTTTGAAGTTTTAAACTGCCATTGTAGAGTTTTCTAAAGACGACGCTCATTCTTTTGATAACAGATGAGTCAGAGAAGAACATAGGCATGGGCTTCTTGCCGGTAAACTTATATTAATAGAACTTCCTTGTTTGAGAAAAATGCTCATAACTTCAAAAAGAGATGCTGGCCCAGTTGAAGTAAACACTCTCAAGTGCCCGGATATGACTAGTTTTGGATAGAAAAGGTATTGGTATTAGAGATAGTTCAGCTCAGTGCTGTATCAGAACAGCAGCATTCCAGGATACTGAAGTGCACTTCAGTGCTTATTCCTATCAAATGGCATGGAAACAATTCTTGCAAAATGTGGAAAGATACAACAAGGTACTCCGGATTGCCAGATGTATGATCTTTATGGACTATAGCTTTTAGTTTGGCTAGAACATTATGACAGTGAAAGCGAAAAGAAAATACCCTCTTGGGGAATCGTGAGCTATCTAATCACAACTTTAAAAGTTAGAAAATGTCTACACTTAATTGCTACTTTATTTACATACAGACCAGAAGGTCAAATTTTTAGAGAAGGTCTGACTCTTGGCTGGGGTAGAGACCATCAATGAAGGCAAAAATACAGCACTTGTATATTTTACCAAAGCACTGAGGTAAATTTCTAATTGTGTGAAGGGGTTTATCCCCATGCATCACTGAAATCAGCAGGACTAGGACTTGAAACACTGGAAGGGCTGGCCTGGTCTGATCATTAAACCTAAGAAGCAGGAAAATGAGATAGATAATGGTCAATTGTACTCAGGATTATACACTTCCTTATAATGCTGATTGGATATTATAAAAAAAAATAAAAAATTCCCAGCATTTGTGCTTCCTTTTTCTACTTTTTTTTTTAACAGACCTTAATAGTCTATGGCATTCCATGTGATTTCATTTGTAAAATCTCTGTTGGAAACCCTAAACATATGGGAAGGTCCTAACCAGAAAATCCTAATGACTATATTTAACTACATTTATATAACTGACACGGGAAAGTGTTCCCACTGATTTTCAGATTAAACTTTTCAACCAAAAGAAATGGGGACATCGAAACAGTGTTAGTAAGGAAACTGGTTAAACGCCTTTCAGTGGAGACTTACTACCTGTCCTCAACTATGGATTACATGGAGTAATTCCCATACACATGTAGTGAAAAGAAGAAAAGATGGGAAGAGCCAGGAACACAAAGAAGGTTATTTTACAGATTATGTAACTCGTTTGTTATGCCACCTGGGACCCTGCATGTCCCACAGATGTACCTTAGTGTACCATAACACTTTGGAATTTTTTCATTTATGAATAACAACATAAAGCAGATTAATTTTTATTTTACATGGAAGTGTCCATAATTGAAAGTCAAACTCCAGAGGGCAAACACCACAAAGACATTTGGCTCAGAGTTCATTGTTTTATATAATGCAAACTTATTTCATAAACAGCTGCTGAGTCAGAAAAAACCAAACCAAAACAAAAGTAAATTACATACAGAGCAAATATAAGATCAAACAGCCCGTCTCTCGGCTGTTACAGGATTTTCTTTACACTCTCTGGTGCAGTCCACTTCATTAGCATCAAAAAAAGCAGTTAGTGTAATCTGAATTCCCTCTACTACACATTCTGCATTTAAGTGGATCTAACAGTCGTGCCTAAAAATTTTGCTGTTTTAGATCAACTCGAAAGTTACTTGTGTCCTCCTCTCTGCTTGCCCCAGTTTAACACAGCTCAAAGGGGCATCTTCAGGGGATAACACATGTCCTTCCTGAGGATCCTGACATTTGACATCAACTGTCTGCACCAAAAATACTCTACAGGGTATGCTACGCTGAAATCTGTTACTTTATGTATGTAATTACTTATGTAATGCTGTTTCCTTAGTCCTATTTAATGCCTTTTAAATATGCCTTGTGAGACAATAAAACATAAATAAGCATCTAAGAATACTTAGGGGTTGAAATAAACCCGCTTCTCAATGTGAACTTTCTTCCCTGCCCCGGGGTTTCAACAGCTCTGAACAGCTTGATAAACCGGATTCACACCTTTTCTTCCTTTTTCTCCCCAGGCTTCTCTCCATTGTGTCTTGGGTGCAAGACCCTCATTCCTCCACCGAGGACTTGTTCACTTATTTTTAGATTTTCTTGCTATTAAAGCCAAACAGATGTGGACAACTGGGGAAAATCGATGCTAACTTCTCGTTTCTTTCTTTGTATCTCAGTCTGTTGGTTATTTGCATACATTGTCATGGAGCTGGTTTACAACAATGTCTGTCCTCAATGGCACATCGCAGCAGATTTGCATGAATAACAATGACAAGCAGTGAGGGCTCACAAATGGCTTTGTTTGCTAATTTGTAATGTGGAGGTCAGATATAATGGAATCTGACCTTTGGGGGTAAGAGGAATTGCCCATATGCCGTTCCCAGCTCCAGAAACAAAAGCTCTACACATGAAGTGAAACTATTGTTAAACCGCTGTTACACGGAGAACACTTGATTCTTTATTTCTTTGTTTATTCTGTAAGCTTTTTTCTCAAAACTTGGTTACATTGGTGCAAATTGCAACCAAGATCTGCTCTAACTTGGAAGCTCTGTCTCAGCTGAGATGAAAAAAAAAAAAAAACAACATAAAAAAAGACCAAATTGTTATAGGAAATTCCAATTATTTTTTCAGAAGCTAAAAGCAGTCAAGAATGCGAAATGTCATTTATCCAAGAGAAAATTAAAATTAAAGCATTATAAAAGGTATTAATGTTTTGTTTGTTTTCTTCAAGGACTATTTTTAAGTACTGTTTCACTGGCTGAGTATACTTTCACTGGTAGGATTTCATTCTTGGAGTAAAGGTAAGACTGCCCTTGGACAGAAGTAACAAATGTGTTAACAGAACAGCCACACAGAATTGTCCAGTTTCTACAGACAGACTGTGAAAGTATTTTTTAGTTTACATTGATATGAAGTGGAACTCCGAAACTCAAATCATAGCTGACTAGCTACAGTTTATAGAATTGCAGATTTGGACATCGGAGGACATTATGGTCAGTAAAATAACAATTGTTACAACAAACTGTTACAACAGCAACCGTGGGTGTCAAGTAGAAGGGGCCAGTCTCTTTTGAGTGGTGCCCTGTGATAGGATGAGAGGTGTTGGTAGCAGGCTGGAACACAGGAAGCTCCATCTCAACATGAGGAAAAGCTTCTTCACTGTGAGGGTGATGGAGAACTGGAACAGGTGCCCAGAGAGGCTGGGGAGTCTCCTTCTCTGGAGACTTTTAAGACCTGCCTGGATCTGTTCCTGTGTGGCCTGCCCTGGGTGTTCCTGCACTGGCAGGGGGATTGGACTCTGTGATCTCCAGAGGTCCCTTCCCACCCCTACCATTCTATGATTCTATGTATACTAATACATGTATATGAAATTTTCAAGCACAGAAACACTCTTCTCTTTCAAAAGACTCCTAAAAAAATATCCACAAAAGTAACTGTAGAAGATAAAACTACAGAATATCATAGAATGGCATAAACTGGAAGAGACCTAGAGATACTTAATCCAAACTCCCTGCCATGGGCAGGGGTGCCTAAGATACTCTATCCAACAGGATTTCTACATACAGGTTAAACTGATTAGTCCTAAAAACATGGTCTGACAAGGTCATACCTTCTTTACACAGCAAAGTTGAGCAACATTTAAATAGTTACATAATAAGAAAACTTAACTGTAGTAAAAAAAAAAAAAAAAGAGAGAGAAATTAATGGCAAATTAACATCTGTTTAGATCAAGTCACAGAAGTCTCCTCCTGAACTTTTGTGAAAGAAAAGTTGATTTCCAAACTTGGATTTAGGCACAGATGAGGTCAGATCACAGTCTTTCCTTGCCTAGCACTATTAGAGCTTTCCTTCTTCCAGTACTTCTGCCAAGACTAGAGTGGACACATCTGCTCAAAGTCCCAATCTACTGCTCCTCACCTCTTACAATTTGTCGCAAGCAACAGCGAAGTTTAGAGCAGCTGGAGGGAGAGCGGGCTGCTGCTGCTGGTG
>JANHFX010011342.1:18563-37252 GCA_027560015.1 Chloroceryle amazona
GTGTTGGTAGCAGGCTGGAACACAGGAAGCTCCATCTCAACATGAGGAAAAGCTTCTTCACTGTGAGGGTGATGGAGCGCTGGAACAGGTGCCCAGAGAGGCTGTGGAGTCCCCTTCTTTAAAGACTTTCAGGACCTGCCTGGATCTATTCTGTGTGGCCTGCCCTGGGTGTTCCTGCACTGGCAGGGCGGTTGGACTCAATGATCTCCAGAGGTCCCTTCCAGCCCCTGCCATTCTACAATTCTATGATTCTATGAAACTGTATCAATACTGAGAAGAGAAATTTTAAATGTCTTACAAAGCTAATTTCAAGTTATTTAATATCAAAGTTGACTGAGAGTCACTTGAAATTCAGGACAAATCTAATTAGGACTACATTTCCAAATATTTGTGAACCTGTGAGCAAAGTACACTGAAGTTATAGTTCTCAAAGTAAGAAGTTGCTTCATTTTGCTCAAGTGCCTTTAATGTATCCTGCAATAGGTTAATTTCTTCTAGATTTTTTTTTAATTATTATTAAAATTACAGACCCCTTAACTTTATACAGGTTATTATTCTGAATATTATGTAGAAATCATTGCTTATAGAAAAATGGAGTTTGAATACCAAGGCTTGTAAAATTGCATATTTAAATTTTGACATGGTTTATTTAGTCCTTCTTATTTTTTTTCTTTGTAAGTGAAACAGAGTACCATTTAGCTTATCATATGTATTGTTTTGTAAATTACAATTTGGATTTAATATAATCAATTCAGATGTCTCTGTTTCATATGGATAGCACTGGACTTTTCCCATGGTGTTTGTCCATGTGCGTTAGGATACGTGGATGTTCCTTTCTTTGGCCTACTTTCTACAGGGACTTCATAGTGGATAGGGGAAGACAGAGAGGACTCAAGAGTGAAGAAGTGATTTTGAGCCTGGAAGAAGGGGGAAAGGGTAAGGGAAGATGTTTTTAGTTTTGCCCTTTGATATTCACCACTCTGTTCTTAACAGGCAATAAATTGAATTAATCATGCCCAAGCTGAGTCTATTTTGCCCAGGACAGTAACTGGTAAGTGATCTGCCCGTCTTTATCTCAGCCCATGAGCTTTTCCATCTTATTTTCTCCTCCAGTCCTGTTCAGGAGAGGGAGTGAGAAAGCATCTGGATAGGCACCCTGCAGCCAGCCAAGATCAACACACTCCAGGCAGTAAAAGAAGATAGTGTCCACGGTAACTCATTTCATTAACTATTCCTTGCAGAAGTGCTGGATAGTCATTTGCCATTGGAAGTTTCTTTTGGGAGTGCCACTGTGTCAGAGTTCTCCTCCAGATCTTGCACAGTCAACTCCCATAGATCCAGGAATGACTCAGGATTTCTCAAAATAAGGTAAATTCTGTGCTAGGATGTCTTCTGAGGAAATCTGCAATTTGTAGATGCACATATTTCTGATTTTTTTTTTCAACAGCACATGAAAATGGCGTGTTTCCAAAATATGAACATTATTTCAATACCTTGCATCTTTCATAATATTTAGAGCCTCTTAACCCAGTCCTAGGATGGCAGCTAAAGTAGCATGCAGAGCTTAAATGGGATTTCAGACATCAAAAAATGCAGAAAACTTTTTACTATCTTCCAAACATCAATGTCATTAACAAAAGAATACTTGGGTGTAACTGTGGGCTTTTCTGAATGGAAGGAATTGCAAATTCTTTTGAAGATCCTTGATCCTAAGGAAAGAAGAGAATTGCTATATTTGTTTCAGTGTTTAGTCTCACTGAGCTCATATAAAGCACAGCTGAAGAGCACTGGAAGGAGCAGCTTGGTGGCAGTAATTTTCAATAAAATGGGTGATGATGCGAGCAGAAGCATTAAACATTTAGATAGTATCTTTGATAAAGGACAAACATAGATAAATAAGGTCATAACTTATACCAATTTTCAGAAGAAAAAATGTAGCTTTGTATTCCCAGTACTGAAGGATATTGTTCAGAGGTACAGGATTTTTCCCATCTGTTTGGTGGCTCCTCTCTTGGGATTCTTCCAAAGCTCTATCCTCAGTTTATGTCTTAGGCACTTCATTAGTGTGGCAAACAAGAAATTAAGAAAGCTTTTGAAAGCTAATATCCTGATACCAAGAAGTACTTTTTCAAGTATTTTGTAATGGCAGAGAAGAGTAGATAGCTCAGAGTGTCTGAAGCTTCTGCTTTCTGGTAGCACTCAGCCTGACCTGGTGGACAAACACCAGACTCTAGCAGATAATTGTTAAATACCCTCCCAAACACTATGCATTTTCAAGATAAGGGTAGCAGAAGATGTGATAGCTGCTAACTCACAACTGGAATTTACCCCAGTGATGAGATGATGTTTGATTTTGCAAGCTCAGCATCTCCTACCCTATATTACATGAGGTGATATGGCAACCAGAGATCTACACTTCATGGTTGTTGGTTTGGTTTGGTTTGGTTTGTAAATACAGAAGAACAGCAAACATTTTTGGCATTTCTTAAAGCTATCAAAAGTTTTAGATATCCAAAGAAATTTATTAAGTTCTTTAATAGTGGATGGCCAGACAATATGTCTCTTCTGTAGAACAACTTTCTCTGGTAATATGAGGAAGCCATGAGAAGATTTATTAAGAACAAACTATCACAAAATGGCCTACAGATGAGAAGAGAATGCAGATGATTGCTGGGTAACTAGACATTACCAACTCAGCCAAGACTCCTTTCTCATTCTGTGAGACTGCCCATTTCATACTCATGCCTAATGCTACTGCTAATGTTCCTCCTGACTTTCCTTCCCACACTGATGTGCTCTCTCCAGGTGCCACTCCTCACAGCACTTAATGCAAAATGATATCTCTGAAATGAAAAACTCTGCTCTGTGGTGATCCTTGCCATGAAATGAGAAAATACTGTGACAAACTCCCCAGAGACTAAACAAAGCATCTCACTCTGTACCACAACATCATCTAGCAGAAAGTCACCTCTGCCCGAAGGCAGGCTGAGGACTTTAGGTTTTCTTCTTTTCATTACTATCTTGACAGCAGGTGCAAGAGAGGATATTTAAGATTGGATCTACAAATATGATCTTGAACCTTGTCAGATGACAACACACTTAATTCTTAACACTTTAGCAATGAAAACAGCATCATTTTCATACAGAGAGAAAAAAAGAGCACAATTTTGCAAAAAGTTTCTTGGCTACAAAATTTTGCAATAAAATACTTCACAATTTTGCAGAATCAGCTTTCTTTTGCTGTACATTTCTTCAAGGTGGATGACAGAAATGCATTTGGAACATGAAGTAGATTTCCTGGAAGCTTTAAGAACTGCTCCCCTCCAAAATCCCCCAACCACTTAGTTTCTTTGCCGGCATAAGACCTAACTACAACTCTTGGAAGAGCCTTGTCATGAAGAAAGCAAATTTAGCTATTTAGAGACAAAACAGCTGAGTAGCTTGTATCTATATTTGATTCTGTGCTTCTAGACAGTTAAAAAAAGTCCAAACCTGATGCTTACACTGTTAAACTTTTCCCACAGTTTTACAAGAACTGACAAGGTCACAGCCTGAGGTAGTATGGTTGCCAGATGTCACACCATTAGTTACAATCTTAGACAGAATAGGTGTAAGTAGGGAGAAGCAAGACTTAAAATAACTCTTCAGTTAACATTTTTTCCTGCCAATGCTCTTCTAACCATGTAAGCACAATTTTTCACTTCACAGTGTTAGGTGGATCTCAATAATTTTATTTAATAGAAATTAAGTATTTAACTCAACTTGTGTGGAAAAAAAAATTTAGCTATTTATCCTGTACAAACTGTGGTTTTAATTAGCAGGCTTTTCATAGGAAAAAAGCCCTTGGCCACGTCAAATCCCACCAATGACCAATGATTTCTTTGAACTGAACATTTGCACAATCATTTTCAGATATATTCGTTATCCATTTCACTTTAATATATTGCATTCAATGGAAAGCATAGGGTTTTTTTTTCAAACAGAGGCAATATTTTTTCAGAACACCTCTCTTACCTTTGAAAGTCACTTTCTCATACTGGGATGCACATAAATAAATCATTACCTCACTTCATTGGCTTTTGATGTAAGTTTTCTACAGGTCATTCCTCACTGAATGAAAGCTATATATCTTTAGTAGCAAGCTTGGTAATGTCAAGATGATGGTGGTTAGTTGTTCTGAAACTTCCAAAGAGAAACTGGAAAATTACAAGTGTTTTTCTATACTTTTGCTTTCGTTCAGCCTCTCCCTCTTGGACTGTATTCTTAGTTCTCAAATAAGGTTTAGTATGGGGAACTATTTTACCTGCTAAAAAGTTTTCTAGAAGTTGCTCTTCATTACAAAACAAAGTTACACTTACTAAAACAAGCAGATGAAATGTTTGTCTATAAGAAAATTAGTGATGGAAAAAGAAGAAAATAACTCATACAGAGAAATGAAAATGTGAAATATATTTATGTCTGTACCTGTATTCTGTCTGCAAAAAACTGCTGATCTTTATAGTGCTGTATTCAACTAATTCTATGTACCCGAACAGATAGAGAATCATAGAATCATTTAGGTTGGAAAAGACATTCATGATCGTCAAGTCCAACCATGAACACTCTACATGTCCACTGCTAAAACATGTCCCTAAGCATCACATCTGCAGGACTTTTAAACACAGCCAGGGATGGTTCCCTGGCAGCTTTATCCAGTGCTTGACAATACTCTCGCTGAAAAAATTCTTCCTAATGTCCAATCTAAACCTCCCCTGGTGTAACTTGAGGCCTTTTCCTCTTGTCCTATCACTTGTTACTTGGAGAAGAAACTGGTACGCACCTCTCTACAACCTCCTTTCGGGTAGTTGTAGAGGTAAAGGGACAAAAAACATTTAACAGTATCCTACCACATAACTACTATTTCTCTGTTTTGCAGCAGAATGGTGGAGGCCAAGGTGTGACACGTCACAACGTGTGACACGTCACAATGTGGCTAGTGCTGTTATGCCAGAGAGCTCCAGAAAATATATACTCCCCGGTATGGATCTGATGCAGTGGAAGATGCTGGACAAGAAAGTCAGTCTGTAAATCATTGTACCCAATCACAAAAACCACATCCAAACAGAGTTAATACAGAAAAGTCCATAAAAACATCAATTCCTCTTCCAACATGCTCTCCAAATCATCCCTAACCAGGCAAACGAGAAACTTCTACCACCGGAAACAATAAAGATTGTGGTGTTATTGAACCGTATAGCTGAACTTTCAAATACGGAAATGAGCAAGACTGGCTTTGTAACACTTAAACCCATTAAATATTATTGCTCTTTGATGTGTTTAAGTCTGGTAGACTATACATAACAGTATCATTCACCCTTACAGAGAGCAGCATCATTAAAAATTCAGGCCAAAGTCACAGAACAAGAAAAGAAAAAGGAAAGAAGAAACATCTTGTAAATAGACTGACCAATGTAATATGTTCAGTGTCGTAGCAGAGGAATTAGCCCATGTATGAGACCCTGGTAGACCACTGCATGTAAGTAAACAGTTGTTCTGTGCCTGTTTTCATATGGTGTTCATTAGAAACACAAAAGAAGCGCCTCCAGCAGTTTTTCCTTAGAATCAGACAATACAGCTTTTGTCTTTTGAATCTGCATGAAAGTCACAGGCTGGAAAAACATCTAAGTTTCCCCTGTGAATTAACGATATCTAAAAATAACAAGACTGAAATATGTTTTGATTATTAGATGAATGCTAAAGTGTAAGTAATGCTCTATTAAATTTCTTTCTTAGAGAAAAATGACCCTTTTCAGATGCATCGCCTGTTTGCTTAGGGCAATCATGGTAAGAAACGTAACAGTAAATTATCATATAAAAATTAAACTTTGATAGGAAATGGTTCCTTAGAGAGCTGGTGAGAAATACCTGCATATACAGAGTGATGATATGTTATGGAGGAATCTAGTGACTCACAGGTTAGTGATAGATAAAGCAGTAAAAATTACTACAGAGAAATAAAGTCACCATAGTGATTATCTTATGTGCCAGTAACGTGAAAGTTCTCATGGCAAGGTTTACATTCAGTTTCTGTTCCACCAGTGACCCATTAGTAAATGATTGCCTAGAAACAGACTCTCCGCTAATATCAATTAGTGTAATTTCACTGAAATGAAGCAAATTTCAACAAAGATCCTCCACTTAGCATCCCTCCACAAGCAGACTGGAAAATCTGAAATCACTGAGCATTCCCAGAAGAGTCCTCTCCTTGCATAAAGTGAGTAGTTAAAGCTATTTTTTATGTTTATGAATGAGGTTCCTTCTAGAATCGCTTACAGGATTTTTCCTATAAATGCTTTAGAACTCATACCAGGTAGGGAAGATAAATTCAGGAGCCAGAAGAGCATCAGTCAGATGAAAAAAATCCTCCAAAAAGCTGTCTGCTGCTACTGAAGTGCTGTTGAACCTTGGTCAAAGCACAATGCTTTCAACTCATCCTTCCGTTGTCTTGCAAAAAATAATCTTAATTATAACCACTTAATCTTAACCAAGTGGTTCTTCCAAGCAGCAGGTGCTGTTCCCTGTCCCTCATCTCCCCAGCAGCATCTGTAACAGCAGCCATAGTCTCTGTCTATTCTGTCTATTCTTAGCTCATCTCTGTCCTGCTCTTCCTCCTTCTGCCACTGAAATATGGCCTTCTGGGGCAGGCAGAGGAGGACAAGTCCTATAATGGACCAGGAGAGGACAGGCAGAAGAGACAAACATTTGCCCACAGAGTTGGGATAAGTTGCAGCCCATGGCAAAGATGAAGGTCAATGTAATGGGAAAACCGGTGTTTCCATTGCTGCAAAGTGAGAGTGAAGGTGGTAAAAGAGAGTGGCTAGCAAGTAGGGAAGTCCTAATGCCCCAGCTCTTACTGTTGTAGAGGTGGGACTACCTGTAATACACATAAGACTGTTCTAAGGAGCATTTGCACCCCATGTCACCTCCTACATTGCAAACAATACAGCTGCACTGGGAACCAGGCTGACAAAGTGATCTGCAGGAAACAGGACATCTGCAAATAATAAAGAGTTTCTTAATTTTATTTTAATTTTGTTACCTAGATTATTTCCTCAACCTGTTCCCTGTGCAGCTGCATAAACCATCACCCTAGAAGAGCCACGAGGTTGTGCAAGGATGGGAAGGAGCAGCCCCAGGAGGAGGTGCAGGGATGCTCAGCAGGGCAGCAGCAGTTGCCAACAGAGAAACCTCATCTGGTGTGACTGTGGACTGGTGAGAAAAAAATGATCCTGCTCTTCCCGTTTCACACCCAACCTAGTATAAGATCTAACAATCACCTGCCATTGTGAGTTGGATCAGCTTGTTGATCTGTCAAAAAACTAACCCACCTCCCTCCCTGTCGGACCCTGGGTGTGGTTTGAAGGATTGAGTCAATCCTCCCGTGCAGCAGCACAATCTCCAGGCTCAGTTCAAGGGAAGCATCAGGGACACATGCCAGGAGTGGAGAATGAAGAGATGTTTGCAGATTAGATATAATATGACACAGCAAATCACACACAGCATTGTAACTGGTTTCAAAATGACAGTCCTGCTTATGGGTGTTGGTTTTGCATTACACAAAGTACAGACTGGGCAGGAGGATAAATTGACCACTTCTCCTGAAGGGTGCCCTTTTCCAGGCAGGACGAGCTGTGAACACACCATCACAGAGACTATACAGGCACAATTACAGTAGTATCTTTGAAAAAAAGAAAAGAAAAAAAAGAAAAGAAAAAGAAAAAGAAAAAAAGAAAAAGAAAAAAGACAAGAAAAGACAAGACATGACAAGACATGACAAGACATGACAAGACAAGAAAAGAAAAAAAGAAAAGAAAAGAAAAGAAAAGAAAAGAAAAGAAAAGAAAAGAAAAGAAAAGAAAAGAAAAGAAAAGAAGTTTGATTTTACTTAAACAGATAATCCTAAAATGCTGCCTTCATCACTAATTCAAGTTCCCCCCCCAAAGAAGTACTATCAGCCACAAAGTTTCTCTTGGTGTTCAGTAAGACTGGAAAAATGTCTAGAAAACTAGCCTGTTTATTGATAATGAAGACTTAGAGAAATATAATCAGTTACCAAACATTGCAAGTTTATGAGAGATGGATATTGTCAAACTAACAAAACTTTTTTTGAGACTAAAGTTTGTCTGCTAAGTGAAATCACAGAATCATAGAACGGTTTGGGTTGGAAGGGACCTTTAAAGGTCATCTAGTCCAACCCCCCTGCAGTGAGCAGGGACATCTGCAACTAGAGCAGGTTGCCCGGAGTCCTGTCCGACCTCAGTTTGAAAGTTTCCAGAGATGGGGGCTCTTCCACCTCTCTGGGAAACTTGAGCCAGTGTTTCACCACCCTCAGCATCAAAAATTTCTTCATTAGATCTAGTCTGAATCTTCCCTCTTTTAGTTTAAAACCATCACCCCTTGCCCTGTCACAACAGGCCCAGATAAAAAGACTTTCTTATAGGCCCCCTTTAAGTACTGAAAGGCCACAATAAGATCTTCCTGGAGCCTTCTCCAGACTGAACAACCCCAACTCTCTCAGCCTGGCCTCACAGCAGAGGGGCTCCAGTCCTCTGATAATTTTTGTAGCCCTCCTTTGGACCCACTCCAACAGATCCATGCCTTTCTTGTATTGCAAAATAGTATTATTATGGCACTTACCTCACTATCAAATAAGTCTTTGATTAAGATTTAATAAACCTAAAAGAAAATGTGATAATGAGTAGATTCAGTCTCATTGAAATGATATATTTAATTAAATGCTGAACCTGAACACTCTGGCTAAAGGAGCCTAACTGTACCACAATCGGTATTTAATGGTACTAATTCAACCAAGAATGAACAACAGCCAGCAATAATTTGATGTAATGAGCAATAGATGTAAGAAATTTCTCAAAAAAAAATTAGACTGAGATAAACAGAGCATTATTACAGGAGCAACTGCCTCTTCTAACACAATAAAAAATAGCCATTTCTGTTTACATTATTCATTATTGTTTACATTTGGTCTTGATCATCCATTTAGCTAATTCTGATGCTTTTAATAAAATACAGTAGTTTGACTTCCTCTGAATCTGCAGCAGGAAGATTTTAAAATGAAGTCAAATCCATTTTGCCTTGAGATTATTACAGGAAGGGTTTAATAGTCAGTAGTTTATATAATACCACCATTCTAGATAGTAATGAGGCAAGAGTGAGGAAGCCACAGTGGTCCTGAAGTGAAAGGCAATTTTGCTAAAGATTTAAATGGAATAAAGACTGTTTTGAACTTCCCACTATAAAAAGTTAAATGCTGATTGATGCTTAAGTATCTACCTATAGTTGTCTGCATATAAAAATTGCTCCCACTAGGTATACTGTTACCTATTACAAGCTTTTTAAGCATTTTCTTCTTTTCATCAAACATGGTTATCATCATGAAAAAAGTAGTATTGTACATTTGTTGATGTGTTCTGTAACTGTTTAGCAATTGTTACATAATATGTTTTTAATAACTTCATTTCACTAGCTTTTGTTTCAAATTAGACAAATAGAGATTTTATTATTTTTCATGTATGATAAAATAGTCTTTCTGGTGTCATCATAGAGAGATAGCAGAGCATTTTTTGTAGCTGTTGAATACTATTTAAATCAACATTCCTCAGTTTCAGCTCTTCACTTTTGCTAAGTATCCTTCAGCTTTACAGTGATTAATGTTTTCCATGCTGCCTATCAACATATTTATAAAACCAAGAGAATGTTTTATTTACAGCATGAGTCATGAAATAAAAGAAATTCTGCATTAAGAAAATCCTAACAGAGCAAGGGAGGATATTTTTTATCAAAGTCTTCAAGACTCACGAGGCATCTAACTGATGTACATAAGTGCCCTTTATGTCTTTGAAAATCTGCCCCAAGCACATGCTACTTAGTAGAATGACATTGCTTCCATCAAAAGCAGCATTTTTTTTCCTGAAGCAAAATTTTATATCCCACTAAAGACTGTTTTTTACCCACAAAAGAGACTGTGGTTTTGTATTCACTGTGTGAGCACATTTTGCAAACATATCAACCTCCTTTTTCTAAAAGAATAGACTTATTTATCAGCTTCAGCTGAAAGCCCTCAGTCCTGGGGTTTAAGATTATCTAATCCTTAGTGTTGCCTTTTCTGATGTAGATTTTAGTACTGTACTGAGAAGCACTTTTAAAGCCACTGCATTTCCAGTGGGAAGAAGAGCCTGCAATGTTATTTTACACCAGTAATAATTTCCAGCCTTGGAACAGCACATTACATATTAAGCATTGCTCTGCTCTTTGATACAGTTCCTGAAATGACTGAGAGCTGTGATAGAATCTTCAGCGTGTCCAGGTTGTAGACACTAAGTCTTTATTTTTCTTTCAAAAGCTACCCTAAGTCACTGCTATCTGGAGCAGAGTAGAACGATTAAGAAGAGCTTTGCTGTGCTATAATCACAGTGAGAAAATTTACTGTTTCATAAATAAAATTCAGAGAAATGCTTAAGGGATCTGCAAAGCTTTTGTGGAAGAAGGTAGTTTATACAAAAGATCATTCACCTACTACTATGACTATGTCTTTGGTCATCCAGTAACAGACAAAGAAGCTGACAGAATATTTTCTGGTTGTTTTGCATACTGAAAACAACCTACAAACCCAATCATAATCTGAAGATTTTTCACCTTTTTTATTTTGCTTCCGAAGTTGTGAAACATCATCTTGTCCTCTATTTTTAGGTGTTCAAGGTACATTTTGTGCTGAATTTGACAAACTAATTTCTGAAGAACAACCCAAATTTAATGAACTGATCCTCCTCACATTTAAATGCAGACTATGTTTCAGTGGGACTCTAATACTTGCATAAAAGTCTTCATAAATGTTCTTGGGATGTTTTTGAAGATGATGTGCAGAGGCACAGTGGGCTATGACCTAATGAATGCGATGTCAGGATCTTACAGTGATCTGACTTGCAACCAAGCTCTATCAAAAATAAGTAGCGTGGTCATCAGAGGCTTTTCCAGCCCACCTTGCCAGTCAGCTTCACCTTTACGAAGCGACTAGCACACACACAAAGAACTAATGTTGAAAGCTCCAGCTTCAATGAGGAAGTAGATTTCCAGTACAACACAGCTTTTAATGTCAATATTTTACTACTTGTTGTGACAACAGTAATAAAATAGGTTTTTGCAAAATTTTAGAAGTTGGTACTGTTGGCTTCTTTTTGAGAGGTAAGACTTTTCATTTTTGAGAAGAAACATCTTCAAACATGCATTCTTAGAGTACATTTAGAAACAAGTTCACAGATTATGTCTTCTGTGTGATCCACTTTAGAAAGCAGCTCATTTTATATTTGCTATTGAGCAGATGTCAGTTATTGATAGTTTTAATTTGCACGTAATGAAGACCATGTTTGAACTTGTGACCTAAATGTAAAAAGTTCCATATGAACTTCTGTGATCCATCTAGATTTAAATACTGTTCCTTCAACAACAGGAGGTTTTATTGTAGAAGGCTGTGACCTGTATTGCTTGACTGATACAGCCCAAAGGTTTATCTTGTTGTTTTTTTTACTTTGAACTTTATAAGTATAATAAATACGAGCAAAATTATTTACAAACTATGTTCAATTAAGCATAGCAGTCCCAGGTACACCCTGTAAAGATAAGCTCTTGAGAAACAAGAGTATTGGGGCAACTCTTGATCTAGCTGAAAGTACATTGCGTAACGATAAGGCCCTGAGAAATAAGAATATTGGAGCAGCCCTGGATCTAGCTGAAGTCAGTGGGAGTTCAGAAATCAAAAGAAATTGCTCGTGGCATTACAGGCACAGCCTTGCAGTACTGAAGTGAACATGGATCTTTTCTGTGAACTGGAAGGAAAGAACAACCAAGGCTGGACAAGAACTGCTCAGCTGGCACAGTGAAATCTGCTGACTTCCCGCAACCATACATCTCTGTTAGGGGGCAGGGCCTGTTTGGGTTTTTTTTAATATGCTTCTGCCCATGACTTGAGTACTTTTTTATGCTTTAATGCATGTTATTAAAAGCATATTCTTAAGAAGAATACTGAAAGGAACCTGTTCGACCGTATTTTTCATAAATAAGGAAACGGCTGCAACATGTAAAGCCAAGAGGAACCGTTAAACATAAAGTAGAAAAATCTAGGCACACCTGCTCCTACTGTTTTTAGACATCTTTAAATTTAATCTACTTATTTGTAGTGAACATTTTGACTTGATATTTACACTTTACTTTGCTATCTTTTATGTAGTCTAGTGAACTAGGTATGATTCTTGATGTCTAACCAAGATTTATTTTTTAGATTTTTAATAAAATTCTAGCTATAGCTGGGTGGCTTCATCCTCATACATCTCTAACAGGAGCTGGATGAAAAAAAATGCACCTCTTGAGTTTTCAAAAATAGTTTTCCCTGTGAAAAAGTAAAAGGTAAGGCATCCTATAACTCCTTTTCACTTTTTTATTCCATCCTTTATTCCCCCTTAAAGATGACAAAATAAACTGATCCTTTTCCTTTTAAGCAGTTCTGCTCAAGAACAATAAATTTCTGACAAATAGACTTGCTTATTTTAAAATGATTTGGTTTATATTTGAAATGTTGTGGGCACACTTTTGTCATGAACTCTGCCCTGAAAAAAAACCCAGTTCAAGTGCCACATTTTCTGGACCAGTTTCACCTCCAAGACAGGGAAACCAGGAAACAGAGATATTGGGGAACACATGCCTTTGCCACAATCTCATTCAAGCCACATAAACCTCAGCTGATCCTCCAGACCTATATCAAACCCCCAACCAAAAGTTCAGAATGTTCAAGGACTGGAAAGTGACATCTGGAGTTGTTTTGGTTTGCCTTTGGCACTTGCTGTCCAAAATGATTGCCTCTTGCTGAGCTCTGTACTCCTTGGGCCAGTTGTGAATACTGAAGTATGGGCCACAAAGCCAGGCCCTGAGCTGTGCTGTAAAGAACAAGTAAGATTTTTAATAGAAACCGTTTGGCTACAGAAGCGAATATAATGTTTCAAATAAAAATGTATGTATAATTTTTCAAACAGGATCTGACACCAATACCCATAAAAATTTGTACTGGACATATACTTTTACCTTTTAAGGGAAGAAACTTTACAAGTTGAAGAAGGAAGTCTCAGTGAAGTTTCTGCTCTTCTGTTACAGAAAAATGCATGACCATAGCCTTCTATGTATATTATTCTGATGAACTAGTGTGGGGAAAGCAATGAAATGAGACTATATGTACTCCAGTACACTGGCTTTGAGAGTACAGACTTTGTATATATTGTCTTTTCTGGCTATGTCCTACTCCAGGATAAAATCCACTAGGCCAATAAATTCAGACTAGTTATGTCAACAATGCTTCTACAGATAAGATCTGAGTTCTCCACCTTGCCTATCTTTCTACATCTCTAAATCTACATGACTCGCCACAAACCTGAGCTACTTTACAAGTGAATGTATAGGCAAAATAGACAATCAATGAATAAGATGCACACGTTGACCTAACCTACTCAGAAAAACTATTGTCATGATTTATTGTGTGTTGTCGATGACAAGAAAAGCGATACATTATTTCCCTGACTTTAACAGAAATCCATTTGTGAGGCCCAATTTATCCTAATTTTATTCATTTTTTGGTCCATAAACAATTAAAATCATTCCTCCCTTTCTCCATTACTCATCAGATAAGAAGTT
Organism: Chloroceryle amazona; assembly: GCA_027560015.1. Taxonomy (NCBI): domain Eukaryota; kingdom Metazoa; phylum Chordata; class Aves; order Coraciiformes; family Cerylidae; genus Chloroceryle; species Chloroceryle amazona. Next base: position 32,295 of record JANHFX010011342.1, read on the forward strand.
AGTCGTGTACTGTTACTAGAACTGTCATTTGGCTATACTGTTGTCTGCCATAACATAATTGTTGGAGAATTTTGATCAAAGAAAACTAAAGAAATGAACACCCCATCATCAACAGAAAGCTTTGTAATGGATTTAAAAATCTTCAATTCACAAGTGCTGATCAATCATTCTTAAGTATGTTGCCTCTTGAAATTAAACAGGTGAGAGTAGCACTCAAAAAGACATGTAAATTAGGCAAATTTTAAGTAAATAAGTACTATTTTTTTATGCATAAGCATAACAGATAAAGATACAGAATATCACAACGTAACCACGGGATGAAGTAGAGGCAATAGCACTACTCAGATTAATATGACACCATTATTTGTATTTATTATGAATAGTTTATCCATAGTAGCTACAGTGAGGTCTTAACGCCATTTGTACCTTAAACTGATTTCTGCAGTGCCAGTAAACAACACACTTTTAAATCCAATCCAAGACAAAGGGGGGTGAGAAAGAACTTCCTGCATACTTTGCATTGTTTTGGCGGAGTTTTTTTTTAAGACTACTATTACACTGGGTCAAGGGAAGTGACTCCAAAAAAAAAAAAGGAAAAAAAAAAAACAAACCACAAAAAACTTCGAAAATACTTACATAAATTAACTTCTATAATGGAAATGGAAATTACTAACAGAAAATGTGCAACAATCTATAAGAAAACAAAATGGACCAATTAATATATGGTGTCCAAAACCTATAAATGATGATTTGATATATAAAGATTTCTAATTCATATTATAATATAGGAATATAAATATACAATATTATCTTAAAACCTGTCTACATTTACAAAATTATCTAATAAAAATACAGACATAAATAAAATACATCTAATAAAAAAGGACTACGGGAATGAAAAAAAATGGTAAAATTAGGCCACAGTTACCAAAAACGACCAGCAATCTACACTGATTTTGTGAATATTGCTTTCCTTAAAACTCTATGATTTTCCAAGGGCATTTGAATATTTACCATCCAAAAGATCAAGCATATGTAAAGTGTTACAATAATTTAAAAAGTTTAATAAAATGATAACAAAATGCCTTTTCTGAGTGATGCTTAACAGAAGAGAAAAAGAAGGCTTTTGTGTCCTTAAACTGCAGTTACATGCCTGCAAAGAGCATTAAGAAGACAAAGGCATTAACCTCCCACCTCAATTCACACCAAAGAGCTGGGAGGGAAGTTGTGGTTCCAAGATGATGGTGGCCTACGCCAGGCAGGTGGGCAGCTATAAGATAAAAAGTGGATATGGTGGCTGTAACATGGGCTTTGTTGTCAATGACCACTTAGAATTTAGGATTATGACCTGTCTCTCTCAACTACAGATTTGTATATGCACAGATTGGGCTCAAAAGTTATGAAATAATTCGTATTTGCATTTTCTAGGAGAAAAAAAAAGACATAAGCATATCAAAATAGGGGCCTCATTCAAAGTAATTAGAACTGGATTAGCTCCTGATTTTAGCAGCTCATGCATATAAGGACATCAGACATGAGAGATTGGACTCTTGTATGACTAAGACCTATTTTCTGGTCCTCATCATTTTGGACAAAGTGAGGTAAGTTTAGTTAGTAGTTGATATATGCAGAGAGTGTTAAAACAAGATGCTTGAATGTATGAACTGCACAGTTTGCTTCAGTATGTGTTTTTAAGCCAAGAAGAAATTCACCTGAGTGGTTCTGTTAATATCCTCTTCATCTGTCATCCAAGTTGCTATGCCAGTAGCACAGGTAGGTGACTTCAGCTTTGGTGAGAAACTGTTGCTCTTACTGGGATATGGCTGTTTACTGACACATTCAGATGGGAAGAAGTCTATCCTGAAGATGAAGCAGTATTTCAAGGCTGAGCTAAACCAAGATCTCTGTAGAGATTACAATCCTCAACCCTCCTCCCACTTTCTTGCTACCACTGCTCAAATGCACAGTCTACCTCTTATTTGTGTAGGCTGTGACAGATACTAGTCTCACAACAGGTTGAACCACATCAGCTACTAATCCCTCTGGAGAGTATTGTTTGGTTTTGCTCATTCAGTTTGTCTGCCTTGACAGACCCTGACTTCTCATAACTGCTTAATGTTAACAGTCTGAAAACGCAGCTCCTGTGAACTCTTAACAGCAACAGGTGGCAGCTCCTCGTGGTGGGAATGAAAAACAAAGAACCTATTCTACTTTATGCCATGACTGATTGTTAGGTAAATGAACCTCAAGGGATTTAGCTACTTGAGCTGACTTAGAGAGGTCTAGTGAAGACTGAAGCCACTGTGAAGAATATGAAAGGTGTGTAAGGGCAGGAGGAGGGAAGGAGACACATACAAGCGAAACAGAAAGGTCACTGCTTTGAGTAGTGATACTAAGTGAAGCCATATTTAGCATCATCCCTAGTGAGAAGAAAGTTCAAGTATGGAAGACAAATTGGGGGGGGGAAATACTGAGTTTTTTGGATGACCTTCCTTCAAGTCTGTAAGGTTGCCTACCAGTGCCATTTCTGCACAAAGCCTATGAATTCACAAAAGTAACAAGGGGGCAGTTTCAGATACAGGAAACCTTTGATCAACCCACTGGCTGGAAAACTTCATAATCCAGAAACAACTTTTTTTTATGATACTGTAGGAGGATGTAGAATAAGATTCCTAAGACAAAATTTCTATTTTGTCTTGCATGCAATACAGTCTACTGTAAAAGCTGCCTGTGGTAAAAGCTGGCTGAAAGTGGAAAAACATTTTTAGCCCACTTGGCTTCTTCTCATATGGCTGCTACCACTGAAGACACTGCTTAAGTTAATACTAAGTACATGTGCCAAGCAGGAATACCAGCTGGATCCTGAAAATAATTACATGTTCAAATGAATCATAGCATGTTTTGGGTTGGAAGGGATCTTTAAAGGTCATTGAGTCCAACGCCCCTGTTGTCAGCAGGGACATCTTCAACTAGAGCAGGTTGCTTAGACCCCTGTCCAACCCAACCCTGAAAGTTTCCAGGGATGGAGCATCTCTCACCTCTTGGGCAACCTGTGCCAGTGTTTCACCACCCTCACAGGAAAGAATTTCTTCCTTATATCCAGTCTAAATCTCCCCTCATTTAGTTTAAAACCATCACCCCTTGTACTGTTGAAACAGGCCCTGCTAAAAAGATTGCTTTTGCCTTTCTTATAGGTCCCTTTCAGTACTGAAAAGCCACAATAAGGTCTCTCTGGAGCCTTCTCTTCTCCAGGCTTGGGAATTTTATCTAGGGAAAGAGAAACCTATTCCATTGGGGGAAAAAAAAAGGGGGGGGGGGTATTAGTCTTTTGTTATTTATTTAATTTTCTTTCTTTCTTTCTTTGAACGCCACTGCCAACCTAAAAAGTCACTCGTATTTTTCATAGTGACAGTATTGGTTTTACAAGCAAGAGTTACAATCCATTAGGTTTCAGAAATGATCCACTTGGAGCTATTCTTAGCTTTGTTTGCTATATCACTGATAACATGTAATCACAATTGTAAAGCAAACAGTTTTAATATGAAACACTTAATAAAAACATAAATCATTCTAGAAATACCTGAAAAAACAGAACTTTGTATTTGAAAAAAAAAAATATTTTTACAACACTTTAAGACTCATCTCCTTGAAATCGTCCTGGCCTGCCAGCAACTGAGATCCATCAGGCATAGAAAGAAGCATATGACCCTTGGATGAGACTCAAGAAAAGCCTTTAACTCTCAGTAAATGCCTGAGATATAAAAATGTAAATGTAATCAGGAGACATTCTGACTTCAAAGAACTTTAGCAATTAAACAATTCACTGACCTCAACCCACAAATACCTTTGATCTCGGTGGAAGAATTCAGACAGAAAGAGCCTGAATATTCTCACAATCTCGTGAGTTTCAGCCATTTCTTTTCAACCTTGAAATCAGTAAAGTAGTTGTATAACCAGGCATACAAATAATCTCCCTGACTCTCATGCGATTACACAGGTAAGCAAATTATGCATATCTTTGCAAATCAGGTTGTTGATTTGCATCAGTTCTATACCACAAGCGGGAAACAAAGGTACTATTTTACTAGCTTTGCATCAGTCAGCAAATATGACTTGCAACAAATTGTAAGACCCACATTGTCCACAGCTTTTAATTCTTCACCCCCTGCTAGTCGCTTCTGTCAGTCTCACAGATCCTAAATTAAGAATTGTTTTGTCGCTCTCGATTTAGCATTTTACTTTAGAAAAGAGAGCGGCAAACAAGCAAGCGAACAGCCTGCTTGGCTGAAGTTGCTGTAGTACAGCTGATGCGACTGAAGTTTAGCGGCACTTTACTCGTGGCGATCTGTGAAGGAAAGTTAAACACAAAAATAACGCCTTTTCTCGTCTTCAAAATCATCTTAGTTTGGAACACGTTTCCTTTTCTTCTCTCGCGCACGGAGTTCAGGCCAAGGAAGGATGAAGCGGAGACCACCCAGAGGCGGCGGGGCAGCGACGGGCCCGGGGCGGAGAGCGGCCGGGGGTGACTCCAGTGGTGGGCTACCAGCGAAGCAATGTCCCCCGCCAAAAATAACTAGGGTGGCGGGGAAGTAGCTCCCTGTGAATTTATGAGCTTCTCTAGCCAAGGGCAGCGGTCAAAAAACAGAGCGGGGTGGGAGGAGGAAGGAGCCGGGGCTAACAAAGCCCAACCGCCTCCCTCCCAGCACGGCTCCTGGCCGCCCCCCGCGGGCATCCCGCGGCTCGCCGAGCGGGGACGAGCCCGGGATAAGGCGCCCAGATTCGGGGAAGGGAAGAGGCCCGGCCACACTAGCCAGGGGCTGTGGGGCAGGTGGGCCGCGGAGGGCAGGCGGCGGAGGCGGCCGAGGTAACCGGGGAGGCGGAGGGACGAAGCGGGGCTGTCCCGGACCCTGCTGCCCCCGCCGGGCTGTGCGCGGGCGCCGCAGCCGTAGCCGTTGGCA
>JANHFX010011343.1:0-16964 GCA_027560015.1 Chloroceryle amazona
GTACCAGAATCCAGCTCCTGAACACAGCTCCCGTCTGCTGCGGGGCCTGGTCTGGGACCCCCGGTGCCTGCTCCACAGCATCAGTGGTGACGGTGATGTCATTACCATCAGGGGGTTGGGTTCAGTACTGGATTTGTATAGATTTGTACATATTCCAGTTTTATTATTATTATTTTCATTGTCATTCAAGCTGTTCCAGTTTCCTTTTCTAATCACTGAGTCTCTCTCCCTTATTCCCTTTCTCTTCCCTTTTGGGGAGGGAGGGGGGATAACAGAGAGCATCTTTTAGGTCTAAGGGGCCACCCTGACCCTAAACCACGACAGTCTCTGAACTGTAAAACAGTGCAATCCCCATTGCTTTTAGACTGGAACCACAATTGATCACAGGCATCCAGGAGTATTTACACCTGCTTGTAATCCTTTGGCAGATATTTAACCTTACTATACACCACCTCTTACTAAGAATAATAAGTGTTTAGGTTTTATCTTCACAGGAGGTATATCCTATATAGCCATTAACTGAATACCTGCTTTGGAATTAAATGATTCATAAGAATTGAAAGCAATTGTAACCAGTGATTTGCTTTTTCTTTTTTTTTTTTTTAGTTCAACTATTTCACAACTTTAAAATACAGCGTACAGACCAGGCAGTCTAAGAAACATTATTAGAAAAGTGCTAGGGTTTAAGGTTAGTACTGAAAGCCTGTTTAACACCTTCTTCTAACATGTAGTGCAGTGTTTCTGTTTCAAATATCTACATAACCTTTTGAAAACAAAGTCAGTTCCAGAAACATATATACAATGCAATAAACCTTAGAGGACAATATCTTACGTGTCTATGCACAAATGTTAGTCTGATGCAAGAGACCACCATACACCTCATCCACATAAATTCTGTGTAAATCACCATAATTCTGCTGGAACTTTTGAAGTCACTGATTATTTTGGCAGCAAAAGGCCATGGGTTACTGCAGGCTTTTTCCTTCAGTATGGCACTTTGAGTTGGCCGCCTCACTGCGATGATACGGAGCCAAGAGGTAGTGCTGGTGAAAGGAAGGAAACCAACTGGTTTCTCTCTGGCCTATGCATGGTAGGTAAAGGTAGCTGTGCACCAAGTGCTGCCTTCTGCTATTTCCTCAGCTCACACTGACATGCAAATGAGTCCATAACCTCGAAAGAGGCACTTCTTCGGAATGTCAGGGAGTTAGTTCTTTCTAGTAGCACTGCTTGGCACGCACTAGCACGCAGTAGCACTCACATAATCTTGTTAAAATTGCATAGCCCTCTTCAAACTACTAACTGCACGCAGCTCTGAAAATACTATTATGAGCTTTGTTTCCCCTTTACCAACTGGACTCAGAATAGTCTGACATTTTATTTCATCTAGCAATAAGCTCAGGATGGGTTATATTTCCTTCTAGGGCTAGCAAGAAAGCCTCACCGTGTCTGCTTAAAACTTCTGTTTAAAAAAGATGTTAATTAATGTTTACTCTCTCTAGTGGGAGCTGTTCAGCTCTATCCCAGACAAATCAGCAGTATGGACGTGCTACAGGTGTGCCAGACATTCAAGTTCTCAGAGAAATCTCAGGGTACAAGCCTGTGTTGTCTATAAGATAAGCCCCAGAATTTCCTGAGACTTAAAAGCTGAGCCTTCAAGTTCAGACTCAAGGAAGAACAGAGCTTACTCGAGCATGCCAAGGGAACAAGGAAGCCACCAGCAGTGCCTGGGCACACTGCCCACAGGTATGCTTCCAGATGTCAGTAAGAAAGTCAAATGGACAGAAAGTCAAATGTTACCATACTCTGCTTGCGTGGTAACACCATAACTGCACCAGACCCTACTGTTTTCAGATCAGGTAAAGTGCAGCTCTGGGTCCCTAGAGAAGAATCTACAGTGCTATACCTCAGTAATTCATGAAAACGCTGCCTTTTGCAGTGGCCAAATAGAGCTCAAAGCAAACCCATTGCATTTCATACAGGTCTACACAAAAATGTCCTCAAGCACATAGTGCAGCAATGGATAACTTGGAGTGCAAGAGCCCTGTGTTATTTTTCGTTTGTAATCTCAAATGCAGTTTACTACAAAGCTGAGCTTCAGATAATTATGCAACCATTTTCCCCCTTTCTGGCTGTAAAGGTATAGATCACAAAATAATATAGTGGCTGCTAGAATATTTTTAACATCTGTACTTTAAATAAGTACCGCTAACATCTGAAACTGTAGAGCATCTACTTCTGCTGGCTGATTTTTCACCTATCTTTACTATTCACACAGAAGTGAAGGTGGCTCCGTGGTACATAACTGTAACAAGTACTTCTAAGTACATTATAAAATCTCACCATGGCAACATCTTTCTGCTCATCGTATTTATAGTGAGAAAAAGAAAACATACTAAATTCTATTAACCCTGAAACCTTTCTGAAATTTAGAAGTTGAAAAAGTATCCTAAGTCAAGGTTCTTTTTTCATAGCTGTCTGTAAAGATCCTTGAACATGGTACCAGAGAAACAGCAATTGAAAGGAGAAATATGACGTTTTCTTCTTTTGATTTCAGCTTTATAAGAAATTACCTCATTTTTAGTTGGGTCACTGTGACCAAACACAACTTGATTTTAATAGAAGGAAATTCAGAAAAAAAAAGATGGCATGTTTGCTTAGCTCCTCTGAGACCTAACCACAATGGGCACGATGCAGAAGGCCAGGTAGGGATAGAGATACTCGTTTGAAAATTACACCTCAAACATCATCCTGGCACCCTATACTCTGGCATCGTACAAACCCGACTCAAAATGGATCGGAAGCCTTCTTGTAGGGGCTTTACAGGTCTTTAAGGAGTTGCAGTGTGCCCTCTATTCTCTTGCTACCTCATTTCTGGAGTCTTTGGAAGGCTTGGAAATGCCTGGGTAAATTAGAAGGGATAAGTGTAAAAGAGTGCATTAGGGGTGCCTGTACTAGAGAACTGCACTTGCAGTGCTGCTCTTGGTATCATCTATCAGGCTCCAGTTGAAGAGGACTTCCAGATAACATGGTTCAGGATAACATCAATTACCTCTCTTCTTGCATTTTCTCTGTCACTCACTCACCCTAAATTCTCCACAATCCTGGGTTTTAGGAACACTATTCAAGCAGTGTGGGCTCAGCAAAAGGTTCAGATAAAGCTAGATGCAACCTCTATGTGTCAGGCCGTGATTTCTCAGGTAAAAAATGAAAATGGACAGATTCTCAGGGAATTAATCACCTACAAATTCCTTGCAACTGTGGATAAATCTACGGATGGTCTGAATATCTAAATAAACCATAACACTTTGATACTTAGGGACAGATACAGGATCTAGAGTTTAACCATTTACTTTAAAAATTATTTGACTTATTTCTTATTTCACTCTAGTTCATTCCCATTCATCTGACTATTTTAGAACAAGTTCTTTGTTTATATTCAATATAAATAGGGAAGGAAACTAAATGAAATATAAAGAGATTCTGAATTAAAACCAAAAGATCCAACTATTTTTACTCCTTCATGAATTTTTCATTACTACTTCCCACAAAACACCTCCTGCCTTCTCCAAATGTTCTGAAAAGTGCTGCCATTCTTGGTGGATAAAAGCAGTATAAAATAATTGTATTAAGCAAAATTCCTTCTTTGTTTTTCTCAAACAACTGCCATGTAGTGATTTTCCATCCAGTGTCTTCTGCAATGGGAACAGGTTCTTTAAGTGTTAGGAGAGTAAAAGCAGTTATGCTTAGAAGTCTGTACAGGAACACGAGCACAGACACAAACTCAAAGGGCTCTTATGCTCATTTACACGAAGAATTACATCACGGAAAGTTCACTCTCAATTGCTTCTTTCTGCTACTGTTGTTAGGGTGGGGAAAGTGGTACTGGAACCAAAGCAAAGAAGGTGCTCGTTCTTTACACCGTGCACATCCACTTTCTAGCCATGGCAACCCGAGTATACTTGAGTAGGGAAGAGTGTGGAGAAGAGGCTGTGAGACCTGGCTGGAATAATAGTATTCTAGATACCTCAGGCTAAAAGAACAAGACAGCCTGAAATCTAGCAGAGGTGGAATTTATTAAATATGAAGTTTAGAACTGGTTGAGAAACTGTCAAAAGTTTGTCTTCCTTTCTTTCAAAGATGTTTTCCCATATAAAATCAGATGTTCTCATAGAGCTTATCTTTCAATCATTTTGGTTTTAGAGGCAAAGATATTACCAGTTCCCAAGAAGGCTTTTCAGAACAAACAGTAAACTTTCCAGACTGCCTTTTAATTCTCTATTGTTATGTTGAACCTAGCACAACAGATTCCTGATCTATGAATGATTTCAATCTAGCAAGGTTTGATAATACACATTATGGCATATACTTTGGAACAAAATTTTTTCTGCTTATACAGATATCCCAAATCTTACTCCATGAGGCTGTCTTAGGTAGGAATGGGGTGGCTCAGGCACATGCTTTTAGGTTGAATGACGTGCTGGAGGTGCCCAATCTAACAGCTGACATAATACACAGGCGTCCCACCACAAGGGTCACCTGGATTGCAAGGAGTACTTTATCAGATGAATATTATCTGGCCGCTGTGCTACATTTAAGCCTTTCTCCTGCTTCAGGATTAAATGCACAAGAGGCACCCAGAGGTGAGCCAGTCAGTTGTGCCTACCATTTAGGTCCTGTCACAAGAAGGCGGCACCTTGAGTGCAGTGAGCACAATGCAGGGACCACATAATCTTATTTTGGAAATAATGAGTAATACTTTTTAAATCAGTTGGGGGCGGGGAGGGGTAGCATGATCAGGGCTCAAAACTGACTGTGTTAGGCATTCAACAGAGATGGCCTTACTGGAAGGACATTGAGTGTAAAACAACACCCGCCTTTAATGCTCCTTGCTCTTAGTCCAGGGCCCTGATAAATCAGAAATGAAGCCCTTGCTAAGCAAAGGTTGCCCTTGACTACTAAACCCTGAAACCTCTTGCTGCCTAATAGAGAAAGTTCATATTTTGTCACTCTGGTGCTCAGAGTGATCAGTAAAGCTTAATTGTTTGCTTAAGCAGCCTTTGGAGCAGTGAGAGCGAACAGAGCTATAAATTGGCAGGGCTGGCCAATGCAGTTGAACAGCAAAAAGACTTTCAAAGAGGCAGTTTTGCTCCCAAGTGCTTATTGTCAGCTCTTTGAGTTAAACAGATTTTAACAACCCAAACAAAAACTCCACAGGGGAGCTTTTTAGAAACAGAAAACAAAGGATCCCTGCTCCAGCTACATCAAAGCTTGCAGTCCTTTCTAACCTCTGGTGGCAGTTTGTTTCATCCAAGGCCCCTAACTCAATGCTAATTCTAGTTTGCTCCCCTCCCAGTGAACCATTTTTCTGGAGTTTCCTGATCTACCTTTTAGCTGACTTCAGAGAAGAAACAGGATTGCTTTAGGCAAAGCTACTGCCACCTCCATTAACATAGCGTGGTTGCCCCCATGAAAGGTGTCTGAGAGCACCTTGCTGTCATGAGGTTTTAAAGACTTCAGTGCTCCTGGATGTGTTCATGTTGAAGCTGTCCTATCCAGGAGGTTTTCCTTACTATACCAGCTGCCTTCTCTTGTGCAGGCTGGGAGAAATGAGAAGCAGATGTGGGCTGGTGACTCTGAAGATAAGGTGATAAATTTTATTTTATTCTTTTTTCAATTCCCTTTTTACCTCCCAGACTAATGTAAATAAGGGATAGTAATGAGATTTGAGTTTATAAAAAGATCACAGTGGTGAAATTCCAGGCACATTTCAGAGAGAACAGCATTACTTTGCATTTAGTGTGAGTTTTTGAGTGAGGTTTTGTTCAGAATATGACGAAATATAATGCTGCAATTAAAAAGGGGATGTTCTTGTAGCACTGGATAATTAATTACAAAAGCAGGATGCAGCCTCATCTGAATAAGAGGCAGAACCATTTCATGGCTGCTACACTTGAACACGGCACAAAGGAGTACATGCTTCACTAGTAAATCCATACCGATGGGGAAAATAATATTTAGGTAGGGTGAAGAAATTAACTATGTGGTGGTATATGAAATGTTGCAGGTACAGTTGAGATTTCAGTTGTATGAAACCAGTTGAAAGTTCTGAATCATCAAATCCCACAACATTCTAAACCATCCAAAAGTTCTAATATTTTTGTTTAATTTCAAAATATGTGCTTATAGCCAAAAGACATGAATGAAATCAGAAGAATTAACTTCTCAAACTTTTTTATACTGTATAAATTGGGGGGGGTACTGAAAAAGGGAAAATTACAAACCTCATCCCAAGCCCAGTCATCCCAATGCCTGCATTATTGCTTCCGTTTCCCTACTAACTTTAATTACCCAAAGAGTGCCATCAGTAGGACACCTACTTCCAGACACGTGGTGTTGCCTCCCCCCCCTCTGCAAATCGTCTCTTTACTGTTGAACTCTGAGCATAGCAGAGACATACAGCACTGACTGGATCTAGCTTTGAGTAGACCATGGCTCGGAAGTGACAAAGAGCTGTAATGTGGAGTGCTGTGTCCCTCTCACTACCAGTCTGTGATGGGACTGCATATTTCACTGTCCTGAAGAAAATCTGGAGAGTTTCTAGTTATTTTGGGTATGTCAGGTTCTAGGTTGCTAACTTGAAATCCTTCAGAGTAATGAATTTGAGAAATTTATGGGGAAAAAAAAAAAGGTGTTCACAGTGCTTCAGGTTAAGGACTCCTCATTTTTTTAATCTTAAACTAATACTCTCTCTTTCCTGCAATGTGCCTGTAAAAGGATACAGCTAGCCTCCTGCACCAGAGCCTGTGCTAAAGAATAGATGGTGGGAGTTGGTAAAGGCTGTGCACTAGGAAGAACTAATGCTATGCCACTGTTCTCAAGGTAAGCACTTCCATTTGCTTCTGCCTGGCAGTGAGACTCCTCTCTTTGCTGAAGTCTTTCTGTGATTAACTAAATTTCTTTCAGGCCATCAACTGTCTTCAGATTTTAACAGGCTGATAGGAGGAGGTGAAGAGAAAGAAGAATTCAGCCTGTAACATCCCTAATCCAGGCAACATTTGGATCAGATCAACAGAGGAAAGATAAGTAAGGAAGAAGCTTATAGGTAAATGATTCAGTGGGATTCAAAAAGAAAACTGAAGAGGATCCATCTGGATTGAGTGAAGGGTGGGAAAAAGAAATACAGAAAATCTATTTTAGGGAATCAGCATTAGAACAAATAACTAGGTCACTGACTAAGCCCTGGCTTGAAGTTAGGTAAGGAAGCAGAATGTGGAAAATTACTGGACATTACAGGAGATAGCACTGAACATGGTTGGTAAGGGCGTGAGAAAATGACTAAAGTTACAGATAGAGCCGTGGGGGATGTCTGAGTTTCACAGGTGGTTAAGGGGGAGTTTTGTGAGAAATGAAACAGAAGGCCCAACTTCACAGAGGAGGTGTTCTAGGGAAGTGTTCTGGAGACCTTTGGGGGAGTAACATCTTGCAAGGCACCAGGGTAACTGCATCACTAAGACCACAAATGGCTGAGATTACCTGGGTAATGGCATCAGAATTGGCAAATTTGGGACAAATGTAGCAAAACTGGGAGGAATGGGAAAAAAATATTAGGTGAGGATTGTGGAGGAGACCAGGGCAGAGGAAGAGGGTGGTCAAAAGGCAGGAAATGCTAGAGGGATATTAAGGTACACAAACCATAGGATCAATGCAGACTGGAGTATCAGTTGGGCAGCCCTGCACTTTCCTGACGTAGCTAGAGCAAGACAATAACCCAAACTCACCCCTCTGACCATATGACACAAGCAAAATCTCCTTCTGCCCCAGTAGCAGCGAGGCAAGCAGTGTGTTTTCCTGGGGTGCCACGGAACCACCCTCCCACATCATGTGGTTGTCCTGGTATCACCATGTTAGTGCCCAGTCCAGGTCTGCCAGCATCCACAGCTGCCTGCCACTCCCTAACAACAACACAACTGATGGAACTAAAAAGTACTTTTGCATTTAACCTGCAAAATTTTCACTGGCTAAAAAAAAAAAAAAAAACACTAAAAGTGGCAAAATGTTTTTTCAAAGGTGAATTTATATTTTTTTTTTTGTATAGAAGAAATATGTGAACATTTAGAATTCTTTCCAAAGACAGAATTGTGCTCTTATTGTCCAGAGGATATGTAGTTTTTATCAAGAATAACAATAATTGTAACCACTCATTAAAAAATTTAAGAAGCCCTCAAAGAAAAAATACTTTTGCACAACTGTTAAGAGATCTGTGGGGCTTGAAAGAAACAACTGTATTTTTCACTGTTCACTAAATTCATTGGCTTTTAGTTTTCTTATATTTTACTTTTTTACTCTTACTTTTCAGACAAAATTTTGGTACCTTTACTAAACTGGGCAGCAATGAAGAAGTCGTCCCTTTCTTCAGTCTTCTGATCTCTGAACCTCTCATTTTCCTAAGTCAAATAATTGTGTAATCCTGAAGAGTGGTACAGACTTAAAAATGTCACCTAGGATCATCCTGTGATCATCGCCGTGTCTCTGTAGGCTGGAGAATTCTGCCTTTGACATTGCATGTAAAAGATTTATTTCTATCATCCACTGGAGAATGCCAGGCTCCTCTAGAAACCTCCAGAGCTAGTTACATTTTGAACAGTATAACTGTGATAGTCCCGGATGCATCAACCAGATACTTTTTGTCTTTAATGAAATAATACTTTTTGTACTGACACTGTAAAACTTGAAGGTTCAGATTCCAGCCCCCTCCTGAGTACCACTTTTTCTCTTGTGAAGAATCTGGTCAAATTAAGTATTTGTCTTTTGGGAGGGGGCGGAGGGAAGCAAGCACAAGTGCAAACATATTCTTTTTTTTTGCTACATCAAGCCTTCTTTAACTATGTGAAAACTGACACTCGTCACAATTCAGAGTAATAGTTTGCAGCATATAACTGACATAAAAGAGTAGCGTAAGCTTCCTATGGTGGTGACTGCAAGGTCACGCAGAAAGGATGCAGTTAACCATGCAGCCTCTTCCAGGCTCACAAAGCACACAGGTTTCTACCCAGGGCTGCTGGCAGAGGGGCAGTGTCAGTGTTCGTGGCAGACTGATGGAGCAGGGAGCTGCAGTATTGCCAACCTGCCTGAGGAGCCCTGTTCCTGATATCCCAGAATTAAATAGAAGCAATGGAACTTGAATACTGCTTCCATCTGATGCAGTCAGAAGAAATATGGCTGGCTTTCTGTGAGCTTGTTTCTACAATTTTGCTTTTAGCATTACTAGCCAGTCATCATAATTTTTCAGAGGAATTTTAAACATTACAGAGTATTCCTGTAGGTTGTGTGTTTATTTACTATTTTTTGCTCTTTTTTGCAATAAAGAAGGAGTTGATTTGACTCTGGTGAAAAGAATTGAGATCTGGTTCAGAGTTTTACTGCCTATTGTTTGTGTTCCCAACATTTTTGCTTCTAGGTACTGTCCCAGTCTTCTCTTCTGTGCTTGAACAGCAGACGAGGAAAAGGATTTGGGTGTGTTAGTTTTAGGATACCTGCAGACCTTCCCATGCCACAGCTGGGGAAATCATGCCATTTACTAGGTAGTACAATGGAAGTAGAAATGAAGTGTTTTGTAGCTGGAAAAGGGGAAAAACTGGTGTTGCTATGGAAAGTATTTGAGAGATTGTTCTGGACATTCAGAATGTTGAATTCAAAACACGGGAAATGCAGAGGGGATTCCCCAAAAAACAGGCACAAGCAGTCAGTTCTGTGAGAGACTGCTTAACACCTCAGCTCATTTAGCTGAACCCTGAGAAAAGATCTGATTACTCCTGGAAAATTTATCTGCAAAGTAAATGCCACAGAGGAAGAAGGGACAGCACAAACCCAGTTGATTTAAAACTGCCACCAGATAAATAAGGAACAGATTTCTAGCGAGCAGAGAAGTTAGGCTGTGGAACGTCCTCTCAGCAGTGTCAGACTGACACCTGTTTAGATGGACTTCAGGAGGTACGGAAAGTCCAGCAGCACAGGGGCCCTGACTCATCCCATTTGTTTCAGTCTCAGTTTGCTGTAAAACCATTCTGCTTCCACGGTTTCACCTGGGTGCTAAGCACAGCAAAATTTTCATTGAATGGGTCGTATTTTCAGTTTTGAAGTTCATGAATTCTAAATAGCTTGGAAGTGAATAGGATAAAGGTTTCTCACTTTGCTGTCTGAATGGCAAGTATTGTCTCAGAAATGCACATCAAATCTTCTAGAAAGAAGAAAACTGTGAAGCTGGAACTCAGAAATTTGGTACTAGAGAATCTGATTTTTTTGAAGAGTAACGGAGCAGAGGGTTCCTGTTGTAATTTTCCAGCTTAGTCTTATAGCTAAGCTTTAAGTCTGTGAAAATAGAGGAATGTAACAAAATGTGTGACAGAGCTACAGTGGTTACAGTATCATATTTCTATAGAAAATGTGTTCCATTATGTTAATGAAATATATATTTGTCCTTGCAATAGAAATGTTTTCCATTACCTTATGGTTCAGTATTGTGTCTAAGAAACACGTTTTTTTCTAATGAGACTATTTCTTATACTACCAGAGATACTTTGTAGGTTCATTAGTGAAAAAATTTGAGTGTTAACAATGAAAGCATCTTCATAAAAATGGGAAAGAAAAACTGAAGGGCTGTGATAAACAACAAACCCTTGGGATGTCACAACCTATTTTGCTGAGATGTTCAATACACTGTCATAACTACATGTAGAAACATCTCAAAGTTTGCAAGATCATAATTTAAATGTTGTAAAATGTCTAAGATTATCCGTGTAGCTGTACTTTTGTTCTTCATGTATGCACACTGCATAATCTCACAGCACTTTTTCCATAGGACTTTGAAAGTGCCAAGGTTGAACAGTTCAGCCACTTCTGATACAGTTTTTATACTGTGTGTGGCACCAGTCTTGGTTCTCACTGCTCATCTCAGAAGAGACATAGTTCCAGCATAGACTTTTCAGTCTCACTACTGTCTCTCAGGGTTTCACAATGACTAATTAATTTGACTTCACCAACTCTTGTGAGATAAGAGCTGGCATTTAATTGAGGCACAAAGAGATGAAGGTCAAAAGTATCCTCTAACTTGGAGGTGCACTGTTGATATGCTCTGAACATGGTGTTTAGATAATTAAAGATCTTTATGTTCAAATTACAAATCTTTCTTTTCTCAGTTGCAGTAAACAGATCCTAAGCTCAGGACAGACACCTAGAAAATAAGAAATGAATGGCTGTGAAAATTTGGTTTAAGTGCCTCACTCTAATTAGAGAAGGACAGGAAACATTTGACAGATATATAATTCATATATAATTGACAAAGATTCATATATAATTGACAAAGATGTGATTTTCTGAGGCAGCATTTAACATTTGGGACGTTTTTTTCTTTTCCAGCAACTCCCCTAACTCATTTTCAAAGACCACCACATCCAAGTTCAGGAATGGTGCATTTCTGTGAGCAGAAAATCAAGGAAAGGCAGCAGTTGGCCTGCATGGATGAACAAGGAGCTCCTGGCTAAACTCAGCTATAAAGAAGTGCATGCAAGATATGGAAGTAGAGACAGGTGACCCAGGAGGAAAACAGAGATGCTGTTCAAGCTTGCAGGGATGGAGTTAGCAAAGGCAAAGACCACCTAGAGTTGAATCTGGTAAGCAACATGAAGGGCAACCAGAAAGGCTTCTACAAGTATATCAGCATGGAAGGAAAACAAGAGAAAACCTGAGCCCACTGCTGAATAGGGCTGAGGCCCTGGTGACAAAGGACATGTAGCAGCCTGCTCTACTCAGTAAACTTCTCTGCCTCAGTCTGTACTGGTAAGGCCATCCTTTGGGAATACCAGGTCCCTGAGACCACTGGTGCAAGGAGGACTCGCCCTTGGTGGAAGAGGATCAAGCTAGGGAGCATTTAAAGAAGTAGATGTGCACAAGTCCATAGGACCTGACAGGCTGTACCCATGAGTGCCAAGGGAGCAGCTAGTGTCATTGCAAGGCCACTATCTATCATCTTTGGAAGACTATAGTGATCAGGAGAGGTTCCCAAGGACTGGAAGGATATAAATCCCACTTCCCTCTTCAAGAATGAGGATCCAGGGAACTACAGATAGTTAGCCTCAAAGCGATCCATGGGAAGGTAATGGAGCAAGTCCTCCTAGAAACCACTGCCATGGCTTGCCCTGTCCCTCCAAAAACTTTCTTCTTTACTTTCCACTTCCTTATTCTGTTCTACCTCAGTCAGCTCACTTTTCAAGACTCCAGTTAAAACTCACCTCTGTCACTCACTTAATGCAGACCTCGCTGGTCAGTATAACACCTTCTTCCATCCTCCTTCTCTGAGCTGTCTTTCCCTTTCCAATAACTGTCTCCCAAATTAGTTTCCTTCCCTTGGTTTCTCACTTTTCTCCATCCCCACTGTCACTTGCTATGTACTTCTCCCACCGAATTAGTGAGCTAGACTAAATGTTTTCTAAAGGTTGAATTTTGTCTGAAACTTTATTTAGCTAGAAATAAGTAGCCTGAAGCCGACAGCACAGAAAATACAACTCATGTGGTTGAAGTTTCTCAGCGCTTGCAACTGAAAACAAGCTTACACAGCAGCATTAAGCAAACTTCACACAAGACAGACCTACTAACATGCCAATAGCATATCTCTTTAAAAATGAACAGGATTCCTAAATGGTCTCCCAGGAAGCTGATGCCCATTATAGCACAAAATAGCACGTGTAGTATTCCTTAAAGCATCTGAGAAAAAAAACAGGATTTTTTTTCCAGGAAATACCTGAAAATACTTAATATATTCAGTATTCACTGACTTAAACTATAATATGCATCATTAAACTTTGTTGATTCTAAGGAATAAAATATTGAAACTCAAAATGTGCAAATGCTCCCCCCGCAGAGTGACATTTTGCCTGCAGAAACATACACGAAGCCCACTGGTGTCAGTGCACACTTCTTGGAGGCCATTATTTGGAGGTCATGTATACAAGCATAAAGTTGCATTAACAGTCTATTTGTCTGAAGAAAGTTGGCTACCAGCCTCAAAAAGTAAATTAGCCTGTTAAAGTATTTAAAGAATGTTTGCAAAAGTAATCAATGTATAAAGTATAAATCTTGTTTGAAGGCTTTATAGAGGAACTTTGTCAATTTAGACCAGAATCCTGGGTATGTTTTATGTTCTCTAGACCTCACTTTGGCCTCTGATCACAAGAAAACTGGTGTAAATCTGGAATACCTCCTGTGAAACCAACTAAGGCTTTGGAAATTTACGCTCCTAAATACAAGAGAAGAATTTAACCCAAGCCAGCTTTAATGAGCAAGAGACATCTGGTCTGGCTGCAAGGGGGAGAGGCTGTGGCAGGTAGCTAGCTTTTCTCCCCAAGAAGAGATGTCAGACTAGCCAGTAGATCCCTCTGGGCATCAGACATCATGGAAAAAAAGCCAGACACTCTTCTGAATGGGAGCTGTTAAGAGATCCTGCTGGCATCTCTTTCGGAAGGCTCAGGGGAGGTGGCCATCACCTAAAAGTACCTTACTGGCTCTCAGCCTCTTGATTCAGGGCTGCTGTGACTTGCTTTCAATCCCCTTTCTTTTTGTAACATAAAGTAATTTAATTTATGACCACAAAAAGTGCAACAAGAAAGGGGAAAGATGAAAAATATTATACTAAATACAGCCAGTCATATACTTCAAACTGTAAACATCAAACTATTCCCCAGATACGTAATTACAGGCAGCTTCAAAGAGGGAAAGGCACAATTTTAGTAAATACATCTTATTTTGTATATGCTGCTTTTGCCTGAAGGACAGTCTGGTTTTCTACAGGAGCACAGCAAACTGCTTTTAAAGGGATCATCAACCAGAGTTTGTGGCTAATCACTAGGCTCTCCCATGAGATGTACAGAGGCATGGCATGGAAAAGAAAATAAAACCAGAAAAGCAAATGTTGCATATCTCCAGCAAGCACCTTTTTCCTTTCCAAGACCCTGAAAGATGGTGCACCAAACCACACACCAAAATGGTGGATAACAGGAGGAGCCATCCTTTGACACATTCCACCTTCTGAGCTGTATGAAATTAGTTCCAGAAAAAACATCAGGAGGAAACAGTTCTGCTCTTCCTCCATGGTGTCAGTATCACCCAGGGAGCTAGAAAGGCTGTTCTGGAAGTAAGTAACTGTTAATAAATGCCCTTAACAGGCTCCTACCCCACCACTGCTGCTGTCCTCTCTCCTGGGAGAAGTCCATGCATTTGGACTATGCTGCCAGAATCAGCTCATCGTCTTTCACTAGCACATTCCCCTTTGAAGGGTGCAGAGTTCGCTGAGGTGCGCACTGCTTCTGCTGAGCCCAGCTAGCATGGAGAAGTGGCTTCTCTCCGTGGAAGCTCTGGTGTTTGCAGCATGAAATTATCTTTCATACTCCAATTCACTGCCTCCTTCCATGGCCTTATCCTCTCCCCTTGGAAGGGAAAGGCATTCTGTGAAGGGAGCTGTTATGACTTCCTTCATCAGTTTGTAAAGTCTTTAGCGTATCATTCAGCACACCCAGGCTGATTTTTAATCTGGTAGAGGAAAAGTAAACAGGAGGGCGATGGCCGTTTCACTGTCCCAGTTTTCTGCCCTGGGCAACAGCCTCCTTTGGCCCTTTCATGTGAGAACCACCTAAAGCAAGCACTGATGAAAACTTTCCTGAAAAAAAATAACCAGGCAATTTTTTTGTTGTTGTTCTTGTTTTATTTGCTAAAACATTTTCAACCTCAAATAAAAAATCACAAGACGAATACTGGCTAATATCTGAGATGTTTGACTTGTGTGCTCTTTCTTAACAGCTTTCACTTTCTGAAATAAGTTCGCCTGTTTGAGGAAAAGCAGCTCTTTCTTCCTTTGGTATTTCTTGTACTAGCTAAAGGATGCTTTGGCCAAAAGATGCTTGAGTAGATCGAGTTGTTCTCAAGTGAGCTTAACATGGAAACATGGCCAGTAATTCCTACCATAAAGTAGTCTTCTCTGGCATGTACATCCTTTGAACCGGTTAAACTTTTAAAAGTTAAACTTTAATCTCAACAACACAACTAATTAAATACATTTTTCCATTTTTGTTTTTATTCTTGTCGGGGAAATTACAGAAATTATTTAAAATACAGCAGATTCCTACAGATATCAATCTGCAGCTTTTTAATTTTTAAGAAAATTACAAAACTATTTACATGTGTGTATGCTCTAATTTTGTCAAATACTTTATGGTTTAAGCGTAAATTCTCAGTTTCCAAAGCTTGCCATTAGTGCTGGTGGCAGAATGTTCCTTGAATAAAGACCAAAGGTCAGGCAGAACAGCCCCCACACCTGCGATATTAACTTACCTCTACAGAGCATATCTGGGTTAATAGAACTCTTAGGAATATATAGTAACTTGTGCTATTTTATTTTCTCCTGAAAATACACTCATTTCCAGGATCTCTCAAACCTCAGTAAAATGAGAGGAAGTCTAATTCTATTTAGATTTAATTAATTAATTAATTTAACTATTGCCTACAGATTTCACAGTCCTCCCATTCAAGGAGGATTGGCCAAATCTAATTTAAAACTATGGAGTGCCCTGTTTCTCAGGTGGCTCATGATGGGATGGTGGGGAGAGCACTTCCTTCTGGGTCTGGGCAGATGGCTGCAGTGGTTTCCTCAGTCCACAGCAATGTGTGGAAACTTAGAGAGAGAGGATCATAAAATCAAAATTTCTCTCTCAAAGGATATTTTCGTATATTTGGTTTTACTTCAGTTGTTGTGGACTGCAACACCTGTGCCAAAGTAAAACCCTTATATCCAAGTGGATTCTGGATTTTAGGTTTATATTAAATTCTGAAAAGTCTAGAAAATGACAGGATTTCTTTGCTTTCTTTTTATTTATTTTGTTTTTAAGACACTGAAAATGTCTGAGGAATGTTCATTTTCAGCTCAATACTGATAGGTCTCCTAGGAAAGATGCACACTTCAGCAAAGTGAATATGTGTTCTAAAGTGGGATGAGAGGAGACAAGAAAGGGAGAGTTTTTAAGACAAATACAGTAAATTAGAGAGTCTGGAATATGCTGTTTCAAGAATTCAAAATATGTGTATGGCTTCTTTAAAGTCTGGTTCTAAGTTATTGTTATTATGATGTTACTTCATGTCTTTCAATCTTTAAAATGTATTTGTGCTAAGCAAGTCTTTCAAAGCTTATTTTCTTGCTGCTTCATGGACATGTTCTAGATTTGCTGCATGGATTTCTGTTTGCAGCTATAGGGGTATGTGAGCAATGCACCAGTGGAATGCAGAGGACTATTAGGAATTCAAGCTGTATCAAACATTCAGAACCTCAAAGGATAATATCTGTTGCTTCATAAAACACAAACCAGAAAAACAATGATTAAACTAATGATTGATCACACGTAACTTCAAGCATCTCGTGTAGAGTGTAGTCTGCCAACTCCAGGATACGCCCCGAAGTTGCATATTGTAATATACATTCAATTATCAAACTGCAAATAGCTTTATTTTCTAATACTCATTTTCATTTTCTTTAACTGTGAGGCATTTCATCTGCAGTTGTCTCTATCTCATCTCTTATACCGCATCTCACTGAAGCTATAAATTAACACCTGGGTGAAATTTAAAGAGGTGTAACCAAGAATTTTCCAATTTTTTTTTTTTTTCTCAACAGTGAGTGTACTTTTAAGTAAAACAAAGGAATTCTTTACAAAAGATCCTTTGCATTTTTATTTAGGCAAATGCTGGGGATGCCTATGCTTGTAATTAAATCCTTAAGGATACTCTGCTGATGTCCAGATGGAGACTGGTGACAAGTTGTGTCCCTCAGAGGTCTGTACTGGGACCAGTGCACCCTCGGCAAGCCTGCTGACGATACCAAGCTGTGTGGTGCAGTTGCTATGCCAGAGGGAAGGGATCTGGACAGG
>JANHFX010011343.1:17551-28715 GCA_027560015.1 Chloroceryle amazona
GGTAGAGGTCCCATCCCTGGAGACATTCAAGCCAGGCTTGATGAGGCTCTGAGCAGCCTGACCTAGTTAGAGACATCTCTGCTTATTGCAGGGGGGTTGGACCTTAGAGGTCTCTTACCACCCAATACATTCTATGATTCTATAAACATGTTTCTCTGAAGAAATGCAATGAGACATCTTGTGTTTATCCCAGTCAGCTGTGGACAGCATTCCAATGCTATTGTATCCTGCTAAGTTTAATGAACTGTGAAGAATATGTGGGCAGTGCCTCTTCATTTCAAAGAAGGAGTGTGAAGAATTTAAATAAACATAACATTTAGATGGTCTGTTTTGTTAGGACCTGCCTGACTGTTTCTGCCTTTATAAAGCCTATGGGATTTTTGTCCGTGTCCTTGTTGTATAGGTGGGTTTGGAGCTTCTAATTTTTGGGTAGTAGTTAAGTTGGCCAAGATCAGCTACGAGCTATTATTTCAACATCTTATGCTAGATGAAATGATTAGATTTATATTGGCTACCAGGTAATGGTATGAGGTTTTAGAGGTGTTCTGAAAAGACAAATTTCTTGTAATATGTTTTCTCTGAGAGTTGCTATAAAACATGAGTAAAATAGAGAAAAAAAAAATTAAAAATAAATAAAGAAAAAAGGTCTGGATGCATCTGTAGCTTTTCTATTACAATAAAATCATAAAGAAATTATTAATGGCCATCAATGCAGTGTAGGTCTGATACTATCTCTAAGGGGTTTTTCCATCTGTAAATTTTGGCTTAAGTATTTTTTTTCCCTTTAAATCATTCCCAATTCTATCTCCAGTAATTGCAGTCAAAACTATTGCTGTCAACTACAGAGAATTAAATTCACTCAGTGACTTGGGAATGCTTGTAACTACTGTTTCTAATGCTTGTAAATGACAGAATGTTATATGCCTACTGATTTTGAAGAATCACAAACATTATTCGAAGTGCTATATATTAGAAACAACTAATAAGAATTAATTTTTAAATGATAGATATTTGTTTGTTTTAAAAAAAATCTCCTTTCTGTTTCTTTCTCATTTGGTCTATTTCCTTAATATCTCTATGTAGACCTACTTTACATCCTGAAGTATGTAAGGTATAGAAGACTGACTTATGACTAGGAGCCTGGAGACTGGAATGATGCTTCTCTCTATAATCAGTTGTATAATAAGCAAAAATTACTAATTTCTGTAATAATTATTCATTGTTCTACATGATCTGACCAGGAACTGTAAGTTTAGTTGCCACTAGGAAGTCTTTGGTATTTGAAAAGGCAATACATTCATATACAGTACTAGATAATGCTTTGGTAGAAAGATTGCCAGCTCAGTGATTTAGGATTCTGAGTTGCTCATGTGCTCTGAGCTGGCAGCTTTGGGTCTCATACATGTGCGTGCTTACTATTACAGAATGGGAAGACCAGGTGAAATGCTTTCATCTCCAAAAGCTGCATTACCAAATTTCAGTCCACCGTTCTGTCATATTCAATCATACCTGAGTTAGGCAATCCATTAATTACTGGAAACAGCAGAAGGTGAAAGCACCAGCACCCCCTGTAACCAGGCAGAAAGCTTTTCCTTGTTCATCAGATCTTAAATCTACAGTGATCAATTCACTATAGCTAAACTAATGTGATATTTATCAGTGTTTCTTCAATTCTTACATTTTAGCTGCTCTGACAGGGGGGTTGACTGGATGATCTTTCGAGGTCCCTTCCAGCCCATGACATTCTGTGATTCTGTGATCATCAATCAGAAATCACAAAGCACAAATCAGAGACAGGAGAGACGTTTAAGATCACCAGAAACAAGAATATTGGTTATAATAATAATAACCGAAGGCCTTTGTAATTCCCTTCCCCAATAATCAGCAACATATAACCATGGAATCGGTGGCATACAAATTTTGGAAGTCTGAGGAAACCTCTGTGATTTGTCCTGAATTATCTTATATATTTAACAGCTAACTCCAAGGTTAGCTCTCTATGGAGTGGTGTCAATGTCCTCAGAATAGATACTTTCTCTGATCAAAAAGCTAAAAGAAGGAGACAATCTGTTGGAAAACTGGGCTTTATCAAGCTTTAAGTAGCAGGGGACTTCCTTTCCTAGGATACTATGACAAACTTTAAATTTTTATGTAAATTTTGGCTGACTTTGTGAAAATCCTGCTGTTAAAGAGATCAGAGCTGTCAATTGAGAAACAAGTTTTAGGTGAGTTTGCCAGAACAGGTTTAAACCTGACTTTTTTCCCTCAGACTGGTGTATCCCCTGGGCCAATTTTTTGCTGTCCTCTGTAATGTATTTAGCAAACTATCATGTATATCACAGTCATATGTATGCACAGTACCGGATGGTTTAGAGGTAGATAGAACGTGGGGAATTATTGCACTCAATGCGAACCTGCCACACTCAAATTTTCACTCAATTTTTCTATGCTAATAGAATATTAACTGTCACAAAGTCATCAGTGAAAGTCTGGGCAGTGAAAATATGGGTAAGATTCTTGCTAGCTTCAGCAGAGCTGGATTCAGGCAAAGTGAGTGGAAGTCCAGTCCAGCAGCTGTACTGATGCCCTTGGAGACTAGCTTGGAAATAGTGTGAAGCACTCCAAATGAGTCCATGTGGAAAAACATGCTATTTTCTCTCCTATGTCTGTCCCACAGTATGTTCTTTGTTAACATCTGTAAATCAAGAAACGTATTTTGTGACGTTTATATGGTAGAGTTATAAATAACTCTAACAATTCCATTTTAGACGGAAGGTGATTTACGAAGTGCTGCTCAATCTGACAGCTGTTACTAGAGCGTAGCCAGAATAGATTACTTGCAAGTTTATTTTAATTACAGATAGGCCTAGTCCGAAATACTATAGTCACCTGTTTTGTACCAGGACTACAAAACAGTGGTAAATAATAGCACAAGCTACGTTTGCTTTTGTAAAAGAAAGAGTGTCAGCCTTCACATAAATAACCTGTTTTGAAATACCATATTTTCACCTGGTTCTTTTTAACAGGTTTGTGATTAAGTGAGTCCACTTACAGAAGTGGTTAGACTTGTATTCAAAATGTATAGAATACTCACTATGCATTTAAATGTATATAATACTACCCATTTAAAATATGAAGAGCTGAAGTCCAACCTTCACAAGGAGAAATTTGCCCCTCAGTTGAGGACCAGAGACTGTACTCTAATATGAATCCCAGCAAGTTTTCTTTTGAGAAAAAACTGCTGTTGCTAACAAGAACAGTTCTGTATTTGTCCTTCAAATCTGATCCAATGAGTCACATCCATGGAAACACCAATGAAATGCCTCAAAACTATATAATTGCCTTACAGAAATAAGCAACTGTCTGCAGATGGTGTTTTATGGGTTAAGCAGGTGAATTGGAAGACCTTGGCTCTCTGGTGGGCTTCCCAATGTCAAGAATACAACTTCCAAGAATACAAATTCAGACAACACATTATGCAAATCCTGTAAGTCATTTACCAGAATGATTCTGAATAAGAATGTTACACAATATGGCTCATAACCCTGACCATCTATAGTGACAATATGAGACAGCTTTGAACAGTCTTTGAATTTTGATCTCTAGAAGATCCTTACTTAAAGTAAATATTGGAACTCCAGTAGCCATCGGGAAAAGTTATATTGTTCTTTCATGAATATGTAACTGTAATAACCTACCAGAATAGTAGGTACTCCAAAAATAATAATGAAAGAAAATTTCAGTACATGGACTGTAATATCTTTCACTCTGCATTCCTAAAATAGGTCACCGAGAGAGAATCTCTGGTTCAATTTTAAATGGTAAACCTTAATAGAAAGTGCTTCACTTATCCGAGGTGATGTAACCTTCTAAGCAACAATAACACAATAGTAGTTTCAGACACGATTTTCAGTGTCGCTGTATTTGGACAAATTTTGTCATGAACTAATTCTTACAGTTAACAGTATAGCATGTTCTGTATTCAAACTCCAAGCTCTAGCAAGTTCTCTGCAGTGGCTTAACTTGTATGTTAATGTTTTTCTGGAAAGCTTTGTCAGTTCTGTCAGTCTCTCAGCACCACTATAGCCTGACTTGTTAATCATATGCCCTCTGCTGTTTTGTAGGAATGGTCATTATAAATCACTTTATAAATCACTCTCTGCCCAAATGTAGATACAGATGGAATCAATTAATTACTGCTTGCCTGCTCTGAGAATGATCATCAAGGCAACATAGCTAAGCAACACTAATCTCTAGTAACCATCTGGAACTATTAAGACAAACTGTATCTCCTTGCCCAGGGGAGGCAAAAGTTTTGGAAGCCCTTGAGGCACATGACCTCTCTCAGAGTTGCCTACAGTTAAAACCAGATTACAGAAAAGCCAGGAACAAGAATCGGGTCTTCAGCTGAGCTTGTACTACTGATCCCTTTTATGGAGTGCTGATTGGGATTTTGTAGTAGACTGTAACTGCCAAACTTGCTTCTTGGTGAAAACAAATAATGCCATTGAAGTAATAGCAACTCCAGGATCAGCAGAAGACATAAAGAGCTCACAAAAAGCCTTGGCATGATCCTGGATGGACATAAGAGGACCAAAGAAATTTTGAAGACCACAAATTGGGTGCAAAAGCTGGGTTTTTTAAACTCCCAATTTGCTGATTAAAATATAGGATTTAGTATTACATACTCTGATAAACCTCCAGGTTTCTTGGGATCCAGACTGGATCTTATATGGCAGAGATGGTGGCTACGTGCACACCCAAATCCCGACAGATCCAAGTCTCTCCATATGAGAGGAATGCATGCCAACACAAATCTTCTCAGAATCACAATTTTACTGCACTGTTTTGAGGGTTCTCTGCTCATTGCAGAGAGTTGTAATTCTTTCTTTTTAAAACTGTAGCTGTTTGCAGTAAGGTGGTGTTAGAGTGCTCTCAGCAAAATCACTGCCTCTGCTATCAAACTGTCAATCAAGCCTGATCCAGACCCTGAAGAAAAGATGCATCTCCATTAAGTTTGATGGACCAGCTTCTGAATCCGTAGATAAAAGTATTCTTATGGCATTTAAATCAATTTAAGCCTTCTTCTTCAATAAAGCAAAATCTTTACTATTTCTAATATTGAGCAAATTTAAAACAAGTAATAGCTCCTTAGAAAGATGAGGATTTTTAAACCTTACTGTGAGCCTGGCTCACAAAGTCTAGCAGCTTTATAGAACTGACTACTGACATGTGAAACCACTCTATTTTCATTATATGTTTGCAGGACCAGTGCCTGACTCTTAATTTTGGTACTAGAAGATTTGTTTTCACATGAAGAGCTTAATACAGGAGACCTGGAAGCTGTATTGTTCTCTCAGTTTTGAAGCTCACATCAGAAGGAATCTGTTTTGTTACAGTTTGTCATTTCCTTGGAAACTTCTCTGACACCAGTCTCTTTACAAGCTGAAACAAAAAATTTTCTGTCTCTCAGAAGAGAACTACTGAGGTAAGTTCTGTTTTATTTCATAAATGGAAGATCAGATTCTTAGCCAAAGATTTCCTGTTTAGGTCTACGTTTAACAAAATACTTCAGACACATGGCTAAAAAAGTGTTTGAGTTGGGCTGTTGGAACCAAAGGAACTATACCTTAAAATGATGCCAATGTGCATCTGCCTCACAGAATCTGTGTCTAAAAGATTATTTTACTCTAATATTTCACTGGTTTTGGTAAAAACATTCAAATTCTATCATTCAAATCAGAAAATTTCATATACGCGTGTTTCAGTGTTTCAAATACCCAGCCCTGAAGAAGGCTGAAGGCCTCTCCATATATACCTTTGAGATTTATAAAATGAGAGACAGATACAGCAAAAGCAAACGAACCCTTATAAAGCCATTTAGCGGATTTACCTCTTTTCCCTGGAAGCAGATGTATCTAGCTTTATGAGGGACAATTCTAGGTGATTGGTATGCAGGTTAAGAC
Source organism: Chloroceryle amazona (assembly GCA_027560015.1). Classification (NCBI taxonomy): domain Eukaryota; kingdom Metazoa; phylum Chordata; class Aves; order Coraciiformes; family Cerylidae; genus Chloroceryle; species Chloroceryle amazona. The sequence goes on from JANHFX010011343.1 coordinate 23,518, forward strand.
TTTTGCTAAGCAGGATTATTGCTGGTTTATACTATGTCAATAAATATATGAAAGAGAGCAAGATTCATTCATAAAAGGAGTGGAAACTACAAGAAATCATACAAGGGCAGGTAGAATCTCCCACCTTGTGCTATATTTTAATTTGTTCAATGTTAAGGATGTTGTGTTAATAGTAAAAAGGCTCATTATTCTATTTATAAAATACAAAAAAGGGAAGAAACATGCATGTGCAGTTGGGGGGAGCTTGCTATAGTAGACAATGGCTCATGGAGTACGCGGCTTCTTGACAGGAGTTGGTTCATGTCCGGAGAGTTCATGTTGCCAGCAGGGAAGGGGTCCAGCCCCAACTAAGCCTGCCTTGAGAAATTACTGATGCACAGACCTTCTGCTGGCCATCAGCACAAGCCAATGGTGAAAGCCATCTCTATGCCTGTTCCTCTTTTGTTACACTGAATTTGACATTAGTAGTCTTGTCCAAATGAGGTACAGATACTGTAATAGCTTAAGAGCAGGCACCAATTGTCACCTCCATTTATGTCGCCTTTAATTTGTTCTCTTCTATGTTTATAAGTTGAGAGAAAATTTTGCAGATGTTAGCAGGTAGGAGAAAGAGAAAGCATTTCATTTCAGGATCCAACTGGTTTTTAGGCTACCTTTTTGCACGTTCACTATACACGGTACAGTTCTCTTCAGGTTTCCTTTTATGCTAAAGCAGAACATCTCTTCATGGGAGTGAAATAATGCAGGCATTTAAATGTAAGTGCTTAATTTGGCCCCGGTCAAACCTTGTGAAATGATGAGCGCTCAAGCAGACGGGAAGGCCTAGGCCTTATGTCTTTTCTTAAACAATTCCTTCCTGCTTTACATGTTAACTCAGTGATATATTTCAATCTTAATTAAGAGATTTTGTTAACTATACAGAAAAAAAATAAAACAATTGCTTGTGTGGGTAGATAGGTAATGGCAGCCATGTCTTTTTTTCTCAGGGCCTATCTTGGCCCCAGTCTGGTAGAGTGAAAATTCAGTGGCAGCTTTTTTATCAGCAAACTGAATTCGGAATATGGAGCTAACCTTGGTATTAGGTGTTTCCAAGTAATTAATAAATAAGTATCAAAATCTCTTTTTTTGGCAATGAAGAAATGTAGAGGCAATTATTGTTTTTTTTAAAAGACAACAGTAATGGACTGTTTGTTCACAATTACAGTGTCAAGGTCGTCAGAAACTGAAAGGAAATCATCCACTCACTCTGCGCCGCTGTCTCCAGTGTTAGAACTTCATTATTTTCTACAAATTTCTTTGAAAAATCTCTACATCTCTTTGAATAAAGATCTTTAAGCCTAACAAGACCTTGAAATGCTTGCAAATCTACTGCAGTACTGGATTATCTCTTTTGTCTCCTTTTTGCTGACTGGAAAGAATTATTTGTCCCTTAATGCTAAGGACAGTTCTGCAAAATTGGCTGAACAAATGAACCAATAACCCCAACCTGTATGTTTATCCTCAGTGTATGAAAACAATACAGGTCTCTGTGTGTGTCTGTACAGAGAAGGAGAAAAAAGGATAATTTTTTTTGCTTTAAAATAGTGTGACATTTTTAAGTAACTAATGCACCAAGAGAAAAAGCAAAAATGTTGCCTTGAAAATAAATTAAAAGCAATTTAAATGACAAATTCTAGTCACAAAACCTTAATTCTCCAGAGGCTGGATGGCTGACCTTCAGAGAAGCCATGATGCAGTAAATAGATGTGAGGAGAGAAGGGAGTGGAGAAGGTTGGAGGAGGCATGCCTAACACTGTGGTCACGGTTCCGTGAATCTTCGTGACTGCCAGCCCCAGAGGGCAGTGGAAGCCACACACTACTCTAGTGTTGGGAATCTAGTAGCACCCGCTGCTCCAAAATTGGAGATGTGCTGTCCCTGAGTCTGATGGATTTGGCCCAGCGTGAACGTATGCCTTGAGATGATGTGTACCAGAAAGGCACAAAACTTGCACACAAAATTCTTAAAAGATTAAAATGAAGATAATTTTAGGCTATTGTAGTTATGCTTTGATGGTTGAAATCTTGGACCTCCTTTCTGCTTGTGTGAATCCTTCCGATAATCAAACTGTAACAGTAAATTAAACAGGACCTCTTTATCAGCCATGGCATCAGCACAAAGTTGTCCATCCTGTTTACTGGTTTGCACAGTCTCTGAAGATTTGGCGTGGGCCATCAGCACCAGCCCACATGTTCCCAGCAGGCAATTTGGATGGTGCCACTCTGAGATGTGAGTGTAGTTAGCTGTGTGCTCTGCCATACCATTTCACCTCCAGCCAGAAAGTTATTCCCAGTTCATTCTGTTCACTAGTATAGTTGTAGGTTTAAGAGTTTTGACTGTACTGAAAAAAATGATTATTTGGCAGCTTGCCTGCATTGTCCTGCCTCACTTTCTCTACCACTTCAGAACACAGTGAGACTCTGTTTGTCAGTAACTGATACAAATAAACATAAATATACAATACATTTTAGAAACCTTAACCTGAACGTTTTAGCTCTCTGTGTGAAATTCTGCTGCATGTTGAGACCAATTATTCTGTACAGGTAGGGTGGTGCTCACTGATGCACTGGTGTGCCAAGGGAGGAGAGCATGAAAAGCACCACAAGTACCCAGGGCATAACTTCAAGTCTTAAAATCCTCGAGACCAAGGACTAAGCTTGTATTCAATGCCCACGAGTAACACAAGAGAAGAGAGTTTTCAGTTCCAAACTCAGAGAAAAGATAGGGTACAAGTCTAAGGGCTAAAGCATGGACAATATCTTCCTTGTGCATTAAGTTCCATGTTTGGATCAGAATATTCAATGACACGGGGCTGAGCTTTACTGATGTGGTTTTATGGTGTCTGTGAGAAGAGGGAACCCCGGAACCATAAAAGTAAAACAAAATAAGTAATATTTCTGCAGTCATTCATTATGATCATGTAGGAAATCTGGGTTTTAAAATAAAAGTATAGCTGCTCAGTACTGTGTGAGAACCCTTATATGCTTTCAAAAATCTGTCACAAATTGATTCTCCTTAATTTATTTTTTCAATTAAATTATTTATGCTTTTATTTAGCATTGCAAGAAGCAACCAAAAAACAGATTAGATTTTAAAATTCAATTAGAAAAAAAAACAGTCAAGTGCTTAGTTCTGAAGATTCATACTTTTAGTTTGGAGGAATGGGATTTTTTTTGTTTGTTTTAATTTGTCAAATTCCGGCACTATCCTAAAACTACATAAAGCTGTCTTCATTTCTTGACTTAAGTGCATGGAAAAAAAAATTAACTTTCATTCTGTGTATTAATTTTTTAGTCTGAAACCAGCAGATTAATATTTCGCATGATTTAGTTTATATATACTGTAATTAAGACAGATACACTGTAATCAGTCTGCTTCAAATCATCTTCTAAAGTGTCTCATAAATTAGATTGAATCCTGTTTACTTTTCTTTCCTAATACTGATATGAAAAAATAATTACATTTACAAAACGATATATCTGAATCCACCAGTCATCACACATTTAATAAAAGAAAATCTATAGGCAGCAACACTATTTCCTTTACAATCTATTATGTTCTTGTCTACTACCAAGGATGTGCACAAAGTAAGTGCAATGTCCAAAGGTTAGATGGTATTTAGCTTTTACCAGTAGATCCAGCTTGTGATCCTCAACTCAGCTGTGTTTGAAAAGCTACAGCTTGCCCTCTCCCTCACTGCACGCTGTTCGGTGCTAATACAATGTTGTACCTGTTAGATTGAGGATGAAGTTCTAACAGACCTTTTAATGCTATGTAGCAATACGTGTAAGGATGTCACTATAATTCCTGAACTTAGGTAATACAAGGGTATTGCAAACACTAGAGCAGAAAAGGACAAACGCTGAACTAATGATGCAAATCAATTCCAAATTTCAACTGTTAGGCGAGAACAGATCCTCCCACAGTTGGGTAGTCATCTGCCTTTGCAAAAGAGAAGAAGTCATGTGGGGGTAACTGCAGTGTGATCAAGGCCTTAAAGGGTAAATATGCCAAAGGTAATAGTGCTGTAGCCATCGATGATAACCAGACAGGTATGGGTGATTACAGATCATCATGTAGCAAACACTCCTGGCAACTTTGAAACATATAGCTCAGAATAGTATAATCAGACAGAAGACCAGCTGAAAACTGCAGAAAGCTCACTGCATATATTTTACAAATACAACAATTAAATACTTGTGAATTTTACACTATGTCAACTATATGCACCCTGCACTGGATATATGCCTCCTTCAGTTTGTCCTTTGTAGGACATTTCTGTCACAAAACATTTCATTCAGCACTTCAATTGTTGTACAAAGTTATTTTTCACCATAAAAACAGACTAACAGACACCTGTACACTTCAAAAAGCAGATTTTCCTGTGTGTCTTCATAGGCCCTATAGAGCTGTAGCTTGCAGATTGTAGAAAGGGATGGCTGACAAGATGCTAAAGCAGCACTTTACCTGCTGTACTATCTCTTCTCCAGAGTTCCTTCTACAGCACATTCTCCACTCAATATACCTTCACTCTACTGGTCCCCTTGTAATTTTTAAGAATCCCTTCCCCCGTATTAGGTGCCTGGCTTGCAAACAACAGTAACTAGTTTTGTCTCTGTTATCACAGAATCACAGAATGTCAGGGGCCAGAAGGAACCTTGAAAGATCATCCAGTCCAACCCCCCTGCCAGAGCAGGGTCACCTACACCAGGTCACACAGGAACAGATCCAGGTGGGTCTGGAACATCTCCAGAGACGGAGACTCCACAACCCCCCTGGGCAGCCTATTCCAGTGCTCTGTTACCCTCACAGTGAAAAAATTCCTCCTCATGTTTACAGGGAACTTCCTGTGCCTCAGCTTCCACCCATTGCCCCTTGTCCTGTCATGAGGCATCACCGAGAAGAGCCTGGCTCCATCCTCCCAGCACTCACCCTTTATAGATTCATAACCATTGATCAAATCACCCCTCAGTCTCCTCTTCTCCAAGCTAAACAGCCCCAGCTCCCTCAGCCTTTCCTCATAGGAGAGATGTTCCACTCCATCATCTCTGTGGCCCTGTGCTGGACTCTCCAAAGCAGTTCTGTGTCCCTCTTGAACTGGGGGGCCCAGAACTGGACACAATACTCCAGATGCAGCCTTAACCAGGGCAGAGGAGAGGGG
>JANHFX010011343.1:30627-41193 GCA_027560015.1 Chloroceryle amazona
ATTTCTTGCTACAAGCATGTCTGTAGCTTTTTCCTATATGTGAAGCCACTTACTTGTAGCATTAAAGTACATAAAACTTAAGCCTTTTTTTGTGTTAGATATATATTTTTTTTTAATTAAACACAAGTGAAACGGTAACAACTCAATTTATTGTAATGAAATCTGTGATCAGCCTCACCTTGGTTCTTGGTAAAAGTATGGATTTTAAGGGGATTAGCTCCATTTCTAAACATCTGAAAGGTAAGGAGATGATTGTGAACAGTCAGCAAGGATTTAGAAAGGGAAAATTATGTCTGAGAGATCTCTTGGATGATGTTACCAGCCCTGTAGAGAAGGGGAGGACAGTAGATGTTGCATACCTTCCTTTTTAGCAAGGACTTTGTCCCTGTCTGTCATAGTCTCCTTATCAACACATTCATGAGAAGCAGATAGGATAAATGATCAGTGGGTAAAAAGCTGGCTGGACTGCTAGGATCAAAATATTGTGACCAGTGGTGCCAAGTCCAGCTGGAAGCCAGCAGCTGGTGTGGTTCTTCAGGGCTTAGCAGTGAGACAAATGTTACTGAATCTCTTCAGTAATGACCTGGAGGATGGGCTGAAGTACACTCTCAGCAAGTATGTGTGTGACATCAAACCACGGGCAGCAGTGAATCCACTGGAGGAAAGGGCTGCTCTTCAGAGAGACCAGACTGCTGGAGAAATGGGTTGATCAGAACTTCATTAAATTGAACAAGAGAAAGCATGAGGTCTTGCACCTGTGAAGGAAGATCGTGCAACAGTGTGAGCTCTGAAGATGCCACTCTGTAGAAAATTGGTTAAATATCACAACAGTGAGGTGACAGAATCTCTGTCCCCTGAATGTTCAGGACTTGGTGGGACACGACCCATGCAACCTGATGTATTAAGACCTGTTTTGAGCATGTGATTGAAGGAGATATGCTCTGAAGGTCCCTTCCACACCAAATTCTTATTCTAGGACTATATATTGCTTAGCTATTACATGTTATTTTAGTGTACTTTGTAGGCATGCAGACTTTGAAGAATGCAGCAGTTCTAACATTTTTATTAATTTATGTAATTATTATGCACAGATCTATAGGATGGCTACTGCAATGTCAGTTTATTTTTTTTACTGACTTAGATCACTCTGGCAAAGGATGTTTTACTTCAGCTCTATGGTAGTGACACAAACATTTTTTATAACTTCTCTATTTTCTCACTAAAATATTGATCAGTGTGTTTGTGCAACTTCTAGGAGATAAAAAGGTAGCATAACCATAAGTATATGAGAAGCACATAAAAGAGATAAGAAAAGTCTCTAAAAGCCTTAAAAATAGACTCATCATTTTAAAGAATATGAGCTATAGCACTGGACAGATCCTCCCTTAAAAAGCAATGAACTCTTGAAATAACTGACTTCATGACAAGGGTTGGTACTATGACCCTCCCTGGGTTGTTTTGCACCATAATACAGAAATACAGGTCTTGGAAAAAGTGACCTGTAGCAAACTGTACTTTTCTTTCCCCTCTGATAACACTGGATCCCCACGTGTTTAAAATTCATTTGTGAATACCCTAAGCTGATACTGGACAAGCTTTCTAGTACAACCAACAAGATACATAAACATGATCTCTTTATACAGGTGTATCTTCGGTCCAGCTTGGGATGTTTGGGTTTTTTTTCCTCACAAAAGAAGAATGGATTTGAAGTTAATGACAACTGGCAGCCATAAATCCTGTGGGATAGTTCTAGCAGCCAGGGTTTACTGAGTCATGGGATGTTCTGGTCACACACCTGTTTCTCAGAAATGCCATCTCCAGCTGCAGGAGCACAGTGACACAAAACAAAAGGGAGAGGACTGAAACTGTGCCTACAGCATCCACATATTGCAGAAAAAATAATAAAACATTCAAATTAATGTGGCATGAAAAAGGGAGCTGACTAATAGGATTACAAGCTCAGCATTAGTAGAAAGCATAAAGGCAGTTATAAAAATTTTAGGAACTGAAGTCAAGCCTTCTAACTTTTTCCTATAAGCTATTGAATTATTTATTTATGTAGCACCTGTACAAGAGTTGTTAAATAACAATTAGTGGCCTCAGTCTGCTCAGCCACCTAACGTGCCTGGATTGAGTATTCTACTGGTATTATAGGCATTTTCTCTAAAAGGGAGAATTTGAAAACTGTCTTAAAATGGATTGGTTTTAGTAACAAGAACCTTAGGAAAAGCTAGAGTCTTGTATTCACAGGACAGGCACATGGTATTAAGAAGAATTCCTAGGTGGTCAGAAAGTGAATGCAGAGCGTAGTGGCAGTGCCTAGCTGGCTACAATGCCCAGTTTTCTTCTGCAGAGTCTGTAGTTCTCAGTGTGGTGAGGCTGCCTCAGCATACCCTGTAAAGTGTGCTTTCTTCAGTCCTGCACTGGGACAATTTTCTCACGGATAAGTATGAGTAAGAGTCTTTCGATGTGAGGCTGGTTCCTTTTGTTATTCCTGTAAAGGCTGGAGCAGAAGAATCTTGTGCCAGCCAAAGCAAAAAATAGGATTTTTACAATCGGAGTTAAAAAATGCCAGAGTTTTATATAGCACCACTTAAAGATAACAGAGAACCTATTAGAAGTAAGAAGAGAAGTGTCTTATTTTTAAAAGTGCCCTTCTTTTGCTTTATGGTTTGAAAAATCACTTCTAAACCAGCATCTTTTGACTGGATTTGTAACTTCTCCGAAATCCAGTTAAATGAATCTTTTGAAGACTAAATAGGATTATTGTTATATAAATTTATATAAATACGTGTGTACAAGCATCATTACAGTACAATATTTAGTGATATTATATTAAAGAACTTTTCTTTTTGAGACAAGCACGTTTAATTCTTTTATACCAATAAATAAAATGTGAGGGAAAATTATACCTGACTATAGTTCAAGGTCATCGAATGTGTTCCTATTTCCACTCTTATTGTCACTGCTGGTGGCAAAGGGTATTAATTGCAGGCAGCTTTTCTGACAGCAAAAGCAGTATGTATGACATTTTGGTTTTGTCAGGGGCTGCATCTTGTAGCCTATGTGCAGCACAAAAGAGGCTTTCAGCTCTCTGGGTCTTCAATTAGTCTGAATCCTGGCATAAGTCATGCGTGGCTTATCAGGCTTCCTCTAATCCATCAAATGACTGTGTTTAATGTTCTGCTATTAATCTGCTCAATTAATTAAAATCAATATATTTATGAAAGATACTATTAAAAAAGTGTCATGGAAAGGAAGTCCTCTCTCACCAGTAGGTTCCGTGGTGACAATGGCAATGTTATGAATGATGGTATAAACATAAGTTCAAAAGTTACCAATGTTTATAAAAATGTCATTGGAAAGGCTTTTCTGACAGGAAAAAAAATAAAAATAAAAGAGGAACCTATTGTTTTTGTTTAGAAAACATCATTAGAACGGAAAGGCTGAATATCTGCTTCCCACAGTGCAGTCATTGAGATGCTGCGTTCCTTCCATGGTTGCCTGATCACTTGCACAGGCTGAAAGAAAAGACAGAAATAATCAAAGAGGGTTTTTTTTATTCATGGAATCCACTGCAAGGGGACTATTTACTTATTTCTGATGTGTTCTGTGGAAGCTTCTGATGGGCAAAGCCCTCATAGTCAGGACTCAGGCTTGCAATACCACTCCTGGTACCCTGCTGGCCATAAGGAAAGGTCATTGACCATGAAAGAAAAATCACCTTGTTTCCCAACTGTTCTTGTGTGCCTCATTGCTACTGACTGCTATTTTGATGATTGTTAATGGTTTTCAGTTAGAACAACAAGTTATTGGGGGGGGTTTAGACAACTACCTTTCCCATACCTGCCTCAACAGAGCTCCTAGGAGACTCAAGAAAACCACAGCATAGCAGACAATTTATGCATATACTGGGAATTATTTATATTGGAATAATTCTAAGCCAGTATCAGAAAATTGAAGAGGGAAAAAAAATCAACCCATGTCTCACTCCTCTTGTTTGTCCTTCATGTTGTTGAGGAAAGAAACTGTTTTATTCAAGACATAAAATAAAAAAGTTATTTAAAATCCCTGTGAGGGCAAGCAAACATGTTTCATTTGGCTGTGATTGTCGGTCAAGTACCTATTGTAAAATAGTGGTTCACATTACTAAAACAATGAAGAGATTAAATTTGTATTACGCATATTAAGCTGAGAAAACAGGAAAGATGAATATAAAATGAACTGATTAAATTAAACCCGTTGATTAGCTCTTCTAGGAAGAATTACTTGCCTAGTCTATTATGTCTGTATACATATGTGAAGAACATGGGATTAATGTACATTTATTTTATCACCATGCAACTTCTGTCGGTGTATTGAAATAACTGAATGGATTTGCTTTGTTTAATTCTGAGCTATTGGGAAAAGAAATTACATGTCCTTAATAGAATTAAGAGTCCTTAAGAAAATAGCCATTAATTTAGGAGTGACCACTTTCTGGCTCAAATCTGATTAGCAAGCTTATTTCTCTCATATTTCAAACTCAGAAGGACACTAAATTGTTGAAAACAAACCTTGTGTCTACAGAAATATAAGCTGCCTGCAGCTAAAATTGGAGGCATGACAACAAAAGAGCTTGTTGATACCCCAAAGCTGTAGCCTTCTGCCCTGGTGTGAAGCTGTAGTGAAGACTAAGTGAAGGGAACCGATCTAGCTCGAGCTATATATACAGGGGGGGTTGACAGTAAAGTCCTAACAGTCTTTCAGTCTGACTCAGAAGACAGCCGTGAATCAGTGATGCTATTGTAATCGGTGGGAAGGAGGAGGGTGATACTCTTCAGGAAAGAGGCAGGAAAGGGAAAATGGCTGGGGGTTGAAATGAGCACACTCTGAGCAATGTTATTGCTGAAAATGTTGTCTGGTGACACCACAGATTCCTGGTGTATAACTGAGGCACGTGGGTCACCAAGGTCTTAAGAAAATGATCCAGGCACACATACCATGCATCATTTTAATATTTTTCCCAGGTCTCTCTCTTGTTTTTGTATTAAGGGATGAAACATTGTTTCAAAGGAGCTACTGGGGGTTATTGTAATCACGGGGCTGTAGAGGAGCGTGCGGTGTATGGCAAATGTGGCAGTCATGAGACAGCTGGCACTGGGTGAGAAACTCTTGGAGTTTTGCCTGTCCAAAAAGCAATAGGACTACAGGAGACATGAGAGGACATTTCTGAGGGACTTGCAGTAGACCTGTGGCACCACTGACTACACTCTCATGGCAGGATAATGGGAACGAGGTGATCGCAAAGCCTTGTGATCCAGAGTAAAGATGGAATGACCCTGCAGCGACAGGGCCTGGCAGAAGCAGGGAGTACTCACACAGAAGCAGGGCAGTGCCAGGGCAGCTACTCACCCCTGAGCCATCACAACATGACACTCTCTTCTTATGTAAGAAAATAATTTGCACAGCTAATGATTCTGCCTATCGTGCCTTTAATAAAAGAGCAACAACAAAACCTGTGGCTACACTATAAATGGAAGGCATACTATCCCCTCGTATCCTCAACAAAATCTACACGAGAAGCAAAGTTCTGCTTAGCTTTGGGGGAGGAGCTGGAAGAGAAGCACTAGGGTTTCACCTTGTGAGCAGGATGGCATTTTTCAATCCGATGTAAACATGTTCTTTCTATTCAAAAACTCTTGTTTTCTACTTCCAGCTCAGGTTCTCTGAATTTGACCAACTTCACACTGAACAGCTTTTTGGTATGGGTATCACTGACACCTACTTCACAGAGTACCTGCATACTCCTGGGTGAACCAGCAGCAGTTCCCCTATGAACTGTGGGCCAAAATAAGTGTTTATTTTATGAAAAGCACTAGTCAGAAATGTAAGAGCTTTGGGTGAAGACATTCAGTCAGTGAATCATGTTCACTGTTTCCATATAATATGGAATTAAACACATTGAAATATCATAGAATCATAGAATCACAGGATCGTCTAGGTTGGAAAAGACCCCTGGGATCATCGTGTCCAACCATTCACCCTACTCTACAAGTTCACCCCTAGACCATATCCCCCAACACTACATCTGAGTGATTCTTAAACACATCCAGGGATGGCAACTCAACCCCCTCCCTGGGCAGCCTATTCCAGTATCCCACCACTCTTTCCATGAAGAATTTTTTCCTAGTGTCCAGTCTAAACCTGCCTTGTTTCAGCTTGAGCTGAATATTTTCGATTCCAAATATTTTCAATTACATTCCCTCATGCAGTTAACTCAGCACTTAATGCAATAAGGCCCTGTGGAAAAGTTGGTAATCATGGAGTTTTGAGGTTATTTTTTAAACTGTGAAATAGAAGTTACTGTGAAGCAGAGGATCTGTTAGCTAATCTTAGAGTTGTATGCCTGAGGTTCATTAAACTTGCTTTTACATATGGACTTGCTACAGACTTTGTGAAAAGCCTCTTCATCATCTGAGAAATATTTGTGCCTTTCCACTTTTATAGTTCTTCTGATATTTCATATTGAAAACTCTGCCACGATCACTATGCATAGAAACAATTAATTGATAATAATGTCACTTATGTGCTAAACTATAGCCATGAATTCTTTCAGAAGTACATGGTATATGGCCTTAGACTGCTTATTTGATGTTCCCTTTTATGTAATTAGTTATTAACTTATAAAAAAAACCCCAAACAACCTTTGGAAATCTATTTCATCTATGAAATGCAATTATTCACTTATTTTATCTCAAACAATTAATTATAAAATAAATTATATTTTAAGTGTATGCTGGAATAATAGGTTATTTGTTGTATTTATTTGTGTTTACAGAATCAGGCTTTGTATAGTGCAAATGGTAAGATTTTGGGACTCAAGACACACACTTTGTAATAGTTTGAGACAGCAAGCATAGTTGTTACTGCAGATGCTGCTGAGTTGTTTATTGCCCTAATGAAGTTCTGTTTAAAGATGTCAGAATTATGACGAGTAGGCTTTAGTGTCTCTCCAAAACTAGGACAGAAATTTCTAATACATTAAGAAATAGAAAATAATTAATTTTTCCTAAAGTTCACCTTGAAAACAAAGAGCTATAAGGATCGTGTGCCATATGTTGCTTTGAACAGTGCTTATGCTTTACGTTTCCAAACAGAACATGATGTACAACCAAACTACTGTTCAGGCACTTCACAGGCATACTAGTAAACACAATTCAAAACCAACAATGATTAGCACATTTCCTAGCTTGGAGCAACCTAGATAAGCAGGACATTCCTCAAGGGAATGGGGAGAAGAAAAAGAAAATTGTGGCTATGTGATACAAAGGTAACAAAAGTTATTTTACACTGTGTAGCTGGTGTGTAATTTTGGATAGTTGCCCCAAATTGGCCTTGGCTGTAGTCCATATCTTTAAAGCCTGAAGGAGCATTGTGGGATTGCAAAGTTATTTGAGACTGAATTCAGAGAGCAGGAGAGAACAGAAAACTCAGAGCCAGAGAAATTGTAAATAAAAAATAAATTACACCTATCAGTATAAACTCAGAAATTCCACTTACAAATTTTTCTGTGAATACACTGCGCATTCATCCTATGCCCTGAAAAAGTCAAAAAGCCATTTCGACACATATTGGAGTGTACACGGTGGCTTTTATATGATATATTACACTGACTAGAGTGTATGCTTTGGAGAAAAGAAAAATACAAGTGTCACCGATTGGAAAATGTCTTTTTAGTTTTGTTTAATATTGAGGACTTAGGTATTGATTGGGTTTTTTTCATCGTAGCTGTGTAGAACAGAAGAAGGAAGGATTAACATTGTCCTTTGAGGAGGCTCTTTGATTATTTTTCGAGGGGAAGGACTACTGCTGGTGATCCTCATTTTCCCAGAGTTAGCAAATAATTTAAAACAGAAAAGTGGAAACAGTCATCTTCTGTGTCATTTTTCTTTTACTATGAGATCAGTGAAATAGTCACACAAAACTCTCATGTAGTTGAATTCCAGAAACACCTGACCATGCCAGGGCCCACAAAATAAAGTATTTCAAAGTTAGTTCCAACATAAAAATAAAATGTATTATTTAAGTGTTCAGTGGACCTCCAAAGCAGTCCACTAAGTGTCTAAACCAAACAACAAAAGCCTTGTTCAGTCTCTGATACTTGTGTAAGACTTGGTAACATTTGGTCATGTTAGACAGGAACATTTTCCAGAAGTTACATTAAGCATATGATACCAAAACCCTTACAAACTTTTACTGCATTAACTGAGAACAGTTCATTTGGCAGAGGTGCTTATAGGAACTTCTATCTAGCTACTAGTCCTTAAGCTGTCTAAAAGTAACCTTAATGACTTGCAGAAAAGGAAAGAAAAAAGCCAGAAGCAGTCCTATTTATTCGTTCCTTTCTAATAACAGAATTTGTTTCTGCAAGATACCTCTTTACTCTGTTCATCTTCCATTAATCTCTATTTATCTTAGTAAATAAATGAATGGTACTGACCCTCATATTTTAATGTCAGATGCAAGGTAGATTTAAAATAATTTCCTATACAAACAAAAGTAACATGGATTTTAAAGTTTGACAGAATTGAGAGTATCTGACTGAACTATCGAATAAAACCTTTTTTCACACACGTGTACTAATAGCTTCAAGCAACAGCAAACAACTGGCTTGACAGGTTTAATGATTTTGTGATTGCCCTTCTGATAGAAGCCTATCCTAAGGGGCTTTGGTGTTTAAGACACATTTTTCAGTGACAAAGATGGTTAATATTTTACCACTAGTTCCTTTCAGTATTTGGTCTATATTTCATGGAGATTCTCGTCTGAAAAATCTTCATTTTGTCAGCTGTTGTAAGTTGTTGTAGAAGGTTGTTCTACAAGGTGTGTGTAAACAGTTTTGTTTCTCTCCCAAAGTAGTACTAGGTCTGGTTACTAGAACTTCAAATGCAATACATTAATGCCATCATTTAATACCTCTGCTCCTCTGAAGTAAAAAGACTTTATCTAAACAAAGGTCACCTTTCTATCTGTAAATATATTAAATGCCCAGGAGAGATGTCAGACTACAGTTATGTTTCCACCAGAATTAGTTCCTACTAAGTTCCTACCAGTATCAGTGGAGATGCTAAGCAGCAACCTCCTCTCCTGTTCAGTCTGCACTATACCCCTGCAGGTATGAAAGTATACATTTAAGAGCTATAGCAATTACTTTGTAAAGTGACCTGTGCCCATGAAGGTTGGTGAAAATACCTGTAAGAGCAGGAGAGGGAGCCTACTGCAGAAAGCAAAGGACTGAGCAGGGAGAGGCCTTTAGAAATCACTGCTGCTTGCATTCTGCCCTCCTCCTCCTCTCTGAAAACCCTCCATGATACCATGTGATATATAACAGTGATGTGGGCTTAAAGTAGATATTATGTTACCTCCCTTTATTTAGGAAGCTGGAAAATTATATGACTCAAGACAGCCTTGACTGCTTGGACTTTAATAGATTCCCTGATCAGGTGGAAAGCTGCAAAGAAAATGAGATTTAGTAACTTGTGGTGGTGAAAGGTGATGTCAAGTTGCATATAAGGGATGTGCACAGATAATGTTTTCACAGCACTGACTGTCTCAGGCTTGATCAAAAGCTGCTGGTCTTAATATGCCTCTTTTCCTTGACTTCAATGAGCTTTAGATTGGACCCTTTGAGAGCTGATACAAGCTTAAAATATTACAGTGCCAAGACTGTGTAAAGTCAGTAGAGAAATGTGATCAAATTTATCACTGTAATACTCAGCAGTTTGTAAACTCATTAACATTTGCAGAGAACATGCTGTTTTACCTGTGACATATAAATTCTGGAAAGCTCAGGAGAATTGCCACCCTGAGAGATGTTGATGGCAAACATATTTTGGGGAAAGTATGATGAAGCCAAGTGGCACAGATTAATGGAAGTTGCTATTGTTATAAAAGCTTCATAAGATGCAAATCACAAGTCACTATGCATCTAACAATTACAGAGTTTGCAGAGTGGGGTTAAGGTTTATGAAATTATATAGGCAAGTGGGAGTCAGTCAGGTTAGCAATTAAAATTAAAACAGATTTCTTACAGTAGGGACCAGTTTTGGCAATAAGAGGATGGATGATACTAATGTCCCCCATTAAAACTATGCTAAATGTTCAAACCTGGAAGTATTCTGCTGATTTTGGAGTACGTATTGATGGGGGTTTTTTTGGTAACATGCTGCTGTTCTCTAGCCAACCTGCAACAAATGTCCTCAGGTATCCGGGTGCAGTCTGCTGATGAAGATTCCAAGCAGACAGAAGCAAGATTGGGGCTGAGCATTTGTCATGTCTAGGGCGTGGGTGTCCCAAGTCTGCCTGGGCCGGTCCTCACTGCCCAGAAACAAAGCAAAAAGTATAGATCAGTACTATCAGCTGCACACAGAAATCACGTGTAGGCACTAGAAAGAACACTGGAGGACAATAAAAAAGGATATGACAGGCGTGAGAAGATTGGCAGACGGAATAGAGAACTGTGAAACTCTAGCCACGGCAGATGCATTGGAGAGTTAGCAGCCATTGTCTTGTGAGAAAGAATAT